>JAGDQP010062631.1:0-11850 GCA_022664845.1 Lepisma saccharinum
CCTATCTCTGGTACCCCTCCTGTAATCTGTATAAATGATACGGGTTTTAACTTGTGTTGCCGAGACCTTTCCAACGCCACCTCAAACATCTTACTAGCCATAAAGTGACCCCATATCTGGCAACGCCCCTATCTCTGGTACCCCTCCTGTAATCTGTATAAATGATACGGGTTTGAGCTAGTATCACCGAGACCTTTTCAACGACACCTCAATCGCCTTTCCAACCCTAGTAGTTACTGAGTTGAAAGTTGTCGACAGACGGACAGAGCGGGCGCTAAAGCTTCACAGCATTAGCTGCTGAAGTCTAAAAGTACAAGTAATATTTGCTTTTAAAATGTTTAACAACTTGTTGTAGGAAGATAATTTTGCACTAAACTAAAAATAGAGGCCTTAGTTGGGAACTGCAAATTGGCGGGAGGGTTGAGAAGGAAGGGGGCCTTGGAAGTCTGGAACCTAGGGCGCCTAGGGGCATGAATACGGAACTGCTTATAACGGGAACTTCTTGAAAGTTCTAATTTTTGAAAATGCATAGAACTGACTTTTTTCATGTTTAATTTTTGTGAGTGGTGGATAAACAAAGTCGGTAAAACCAAACAAACCTAGGAAATGTACTACTTTATGAATAAGTAAACCAGCAGAATAGATCGATCGACAATTCATAAATGTGTGTAAATTAAATCTGTCTAATGAGTAGGATATAGTCTCCGAGCACACACTTTAAGTGCACTTCTTATATCATTATATTTTCTTCGAACACGGAGCATAATAATTACACTTTATCTGGTCAGATGATAAATGTTTCTTCTTGTTCTTTGTTGATAATCCAAATCTTCTTCAAAGAACTCAATGGACTGGGACAAAGTGGCGCTTATGTTGCAACTGAAACTTTTGAAGATGTTTCTTTTTTTTATCACTGTTCTGTAATTAGCATATTTTTTTCATAAGTGTTTGAACAGCAGATCTTAATTACATACTTTCTATTTATGTACTGCTGCAACTTACAAGGCAGTGTTCGATTTGTAGCGGGGATTGTTGGTATATCCCGTCTCTGCAGGAATCTTCTCTGAATCTGTTTTCCAAAACATCCCTCAAGCCTGGGATATAAATAAATATAAAATACAATATTCTATCCATGCTGTGCTGGTAGTGGAATGGGGCGAGAGCGCTAAGGTATTTCGGCCACGATATCCATGTGCAGTTCAAAAGACGGTGTATAAACATGACCAGAGCTGAAATGGGTCACTAAGTCGATTGTCGGGTCTTTTGAAACGGGTCTCCGGTTCTAGGCTTCAGACCCAGCCTAACCCGGTAGCCCGGAGAACAAAGCAAGATTTTTAATTATACTCTTGCGTTTGAATAGTGTTTCTTTCAGGGGTGACCAGGACCGTAGACGCTATCCCCAGAGCTCGAAAACTACGGCTTCGAAATTCCGATTCCGGGTCACCAAAAGTCACTCGATTTTAGCCCTGGTCATGACTGGCTAATGGTGGTGAATCATGTAGGTCATGTACATTTTCTAGAAAAAAAAAAAAGTCTTTCTAAAGGACGTAGATTTTCCCAGGTAAATTTCAAGGTAGGTTTTGATACGATTTCATTGGCTGTTTCCTTATAACAGTGTTCAATTTCCAGAGATAAAACTTTTCCCGTAACGTATTGAATTATTTTTTGAATAATTAATTTCATTTTTGCTGGACCCTCTTCTTCTTCTTATAATTATCATTCTTATTATTATTTAATGTGTAACTTTTTCAATTGAATACTGAAATGAATTCGAAGGTTCTCGTCAATGATAAGGAACTGTACTTTGAGTTCCGTTTTTTATCAACCTCTCCATAACTGAATGTAGTAAAATACCAAAAATAAAAAGGAAATTCATTATGGAAACGTGCAATAAAGTAAACAGCGAACGTCAATGCATTTTTTTTAACCCACTGCAAGGAAGCCGGAAAAAACTAAACGACCGAAATTCGGTGGTCAGTCGTTTGGTTGATGGGGAAGGAAAGAGATGGGAGAAGTGCCCCTAAGCTGTCTGTACGTCTTGCAAGATCCCTTCTGTTCTTTCAAACCACAAATCAGCGTTGCCAGGTTCGGAATTGAAATTATCTTTAGAAATACAAAAATATCTGGAGAAATGTCTGCAAACTTTTTTTTTTAACTACCCTAACCACTGACCAGGAAATGGATAATTTCTGAAACTCAGAAAGTTTTAGGAGAGATAGAAACAAGAAAATAGTTGTTTTGCTTCAGAGAAGGGTCTAAAATAATAATAATAATAAAAAAAAAAGAACTTTGAGGCTATGTTTCATCGTTTCAGAAAAAAGATTCACAATTGATGTTTGACGGCTATTTATAGTGTGCATGACCTTATGTGAGCTTACATCTTTTTGTTCCTCTCCTGTTAGTCATTCTGTGCTCTTCCCAGATTTTCAGTTTCCAATGACTTTGTCACAACTCCCCAAAGGTAGGAAGCGGTCACTTTACAACCACACTGGAAAAGTAGATAAGAGTGGACGAAGGGAGGGGTGGAAGAAAATGAAAATGCACCGCAACCTCTCTCTCTCCAGGCGACGGGTATACAGACAGAATTATTGAATTAGAAAAAAAAAAGAACTGGTGGTTCCTGATCCTGATAAAGTTAAATGTTTTCTTAGTGGAACGGATGATTTTCAAGCTTAAATTCAGTTGTGGATACAGTATTGAAAAATCTGTAGATCATACAAAAAATCTGATTTTCCGTATTCCATTGAAAACTCTGTAGACCTGACAACGCTGAAATTATTCTTGTGGACCCTTCTTGGAAGATGACAAGGAACCAAGCCATGAAAACCTTACGCAAGCAAGATTTCGACTTTGTAATAGAGCCATCTGGATGTCGGCTGATGGCAAAAACGAAACTCGAAACTGTATCCCCTCTTCTTAAGTCCTTTAGACATCTCTGAAGGAAGTCGGCCAGTACCCGTTTGGAGGTATCATCCTGGTATTAGCTTGGTGTGCCAGGAAAATACCTTGAGAAAATCTAAGGAAAACTGGCCACTGAGGCGTGAACCCAGTACTTCCCGAATGCGAAACCAACGTTATACCTATTAAGCTACTGACTCTCGGTTATGAAGTTTGAAACTTAAATTTGATTGTATGTTTTGTTGGTAATCAATTTAGATTAGTTTTTTTTAAAAGGTAATTTTGAAGAAAAGTACGCAACTCCTACAGGATTGTACTGCAATTTGTAGCGCACACAAGAAAATATCTAAAAAGAAAGCACGCTTTATGGCTTTGTATATTAACTAACTCCTATTTATCAAATTAACGACTTTGATTTGATGACTATGGTGAAAATTGAGCGTGTGTACTTAGTTTGGTTCTGCTTGTCAGAACGAGCAAGGTGGGCGGTTTGTTTGGTGTCCCTAGTTGAAACTTCTTACGTCATTTATTTCATAGCTCAAATGAAAGCGTAATAAAAGACTTTGTAGTTGAAGCTAGGTTAGTAGTTAAAATTATTACGAATATACGAAATGCATATAATAGACCCAAAAGGGTATTCTGATGTACTTGCATGTGTGTCTAGGGCGTGTCTAAATAAACTGTTATGATACTACCTTGCCAGTGGTTATTTTAATTTTCCGTTTCTCTCATCTTCATTCTGTTACGGACATGGTCTGCAAACGGAGGACATAAAGAAGTTGAAGAAGATATCTTCGTAATTACTATTATGATGAGATGTCAGTGTCCCGGATGTATGAGTGGACATTTTTATTGCTTCATCTTAAAGGGAATTCAGGTGTAATTACCATTGCTGTAATTTGGGGTGAATGTCATGTTGTAGATCTCCCCTTTAGAAGCAAGAGCTAGACGTTAATGAAGGTTGAAATAAACAGTGTTAAAAGGTACAGGGCTTAATGGAGAGTAATAATCAGAGTAACGTTAGTAGTTTATCCGAGAATAACCCTTTTTCTTTTGTATGTATGTGTAAAAAGTAAGAACTATGTTTAACTTCGCTAAAGAAATTCTCATTTTAAATAGAAGTCAACTCGATTTGAAGTCAGGTGTAGAAGCTACAGAAAAATACTTTAACTTCTTCTCAGTGATTGATTTTCACACTATTTTTGTGTTCCGTCCTCTTCTGAGAATTTATTCGGTTTTCGCCTTCTGATTAGACACATTTATAAGCCACTGCTGCCCAGAGTTATTCGGAAGTCCGGTCAATTTCTCGTTTCCTTCAGGAATCGAACCCGGGACCACTTGATTACAAGTACACTGCAAAAAATAGCTGTGTTAATTCAACACAATGCGGTGTCCCAGCGTGACTACCACTTTTGTGTGTTAAATCAACACAACACACGATGTTGATTTCGGTACTGAGAAAAAAAATACGGCTGCAGTGAGATTTGAACATGGGTTGTTCAGTTAGAAGTCGAACGTCTTACCGACTGCGCTAAATCGTCAGACAGAAAAGGCACTAGATACAAGCGATATTTACTGAATAACTTTTGAATTAAACGACTATAATATAGATTTAAACAGTGTATGGGATCAAATATATGTTGCTGAACCCCCAGAACAAACTAAGTTACTTGCACTACTTATCCCATGGTTTAATCACTTCCTATTTGTCAATTGAGAAGCAGAATTCCCATTCATTTAGAATATTCTATTTCTATGAAAGCAAGCAAGATGGCGACAGCCAAACACTTGAGCAACATTACTGCTTTCTTATAGTAACAACATGTCAAATGCTGCGCTTGCTTTCATAGAAATTGAACATATTCTCAATAAATGGGAAAATTGATCCCTAATTGACCAACAAAATAGGATTAAATCATGCCATAAATCGTGGGAGTAACTTTGTTTCTGTTAGGGGTTCAGCAACATTTTGTTATCCTTTATATTATTTCAATCTAGTGCTTATTCCGTCTGACGATTTAGCGAAGTCGGTAAGACGCTCGACTTCTAACTGAGCAATTCGTGTTCAAATCTAGGTGCAGCCGTAACTTTTTTTTCTCCCAGTAACGAAATCAATACCGTGTGTTGTGTTGATTTAACACACAAAAGTGGTAGTCACGCTGGGACACCGCATTGTGTTGAATTAACACAGCTATTTTTTACTGTGTAGACGGATTAAAAACATTCACTCATTCACAAGAAGAAAGCCTTGTGTACTTTAACTCTAAGGCTGCTGTTTTGAAGTCCGATGAGTAAGTTCTGGAACTACGGAATCTAAAAAAAATGTCATCCATATTTCAATTCCAGAATGCTCTACCTCCTCCAGTTTTACCATAATTCACCTGCTTTAACCCCCCTAGCTCGTATTGTCACTTGCATGAACAGCCAGTGATCAACTAATTAGGATTGGGAGGAGTTTACTTGCGAACACAAAATTGTCCTCAGCTTCTCTGTTCTACAACTCAGTCTCCCTTTACACCATTCATATCTGGCGTGGCGATTAGCAACTGTCTGAAACGTTTTCTTGCAATTACTGCCCATCGCAGACATTGATCTAACAAGGTACATTCGCGAAGTCCCTGGCAGATATTGGTTTAATATTGAACAAAATGCAAAGTGCTGCTGGGCCCAATGTGTATTGTACAAATTTTAGCGGCCCGTAGCGGTACTTTCCATATTTATGAGTCTTCATAAATCAGGGATTCCATCGTAACGGGTGCTATGCTCCGACACATTTAAACGTAAATAAACATCACTAATGAAGAAATAATTTGATTATGACATCGTTGTTACAAAGAACGTATCCGTATTTAGTTTTTCTTCCGGTATCAAAAAAGAATATGTAACGGGTATGTCCATTAGCGTTGGCAAAATATTGAATAAGACTAACTGCCCTGCTGCACACAGTTTTTGTGATGGTATTACTAAAGGCTCATAAATTGGCTCTGTTTCAGTAACTTCCTCATTTGTACTAGTTCTTCATTCTCCCCAGATTTCAGCGATGCTAGCGTCTTTAAGTTGCTTGGTTAAACTGAAAGTGAAAATTCTTCTTGCAATCTCTCTATATCCATCATGTACTTCACGTGTTGAAGACGGGTACTTCAATCTGGTGTAAAACCTCTAAAACCTTATTTGCGTCGATTTTCATACACACTTGCACAATCCCACACAAGCATTATTTACAGGTCACTAATGCACGATCACAAAAGTAAAGCAAGTCTTTCGGACACCCGTCTACCTCACTAACACATCAGCAACTTTCTACTGGAAAGATTCCTCTTACGACTTGTCTGTCCCGAGCAGGTCAGTATGGTCAGCTAGAACCTTGAACGAGTAACATTTGTTGCGCCTCGTTTTTGGTACTGTAAGGAAATTAAAACGTGAAAACAATATCTAATTGGAAGAAAAATTCAGTGTAACAGCAATACATACAGGGGTTGGACAAAAAATCTAAAACGTTTGAAAAAGTGTGAAAATCATACCTAGTATGGTGTGGGGCCTCCTTTTGCGTCCAAAACAGCTTGGATCCGACGTGGAATGGACGTATACAGCTCCTGAATCGTGGTGTGTGGAATGTTGTACCATTCTTCCTCCAAAACATGCTCCAGTTCCTTAAGGGATGATGGTGGAGGGTAATGAGACCGAACACGCCTTTCTAACACAGACCTCAATGATGTTCAGATCTGGTGATTGTGGGACCCAGGGGAGGTGTGATAGCTCCTGGTCATGCTCCTCAAACCATGATTGCACTGTTTTTGTAGCGTGACAGGGTGCCAAATCATCTTGGTAGATGCCATCACCATCCGGGAACAATGTGTGGGCCATGGGTAGAACCTGGTCCCCCAAAATGGCCTCATACGCCTTAGCATTCATCATTCCATGCAGGGCTATGATGGGACCTGCAGAAAACCACGATATCACTGCCCATACTGTAACAGAACCACCCCCATGCTTTACAGTTGGGCGCAGACAGTCTGGATCATGGACCTGCGACGGTGTTCTCCATACGTAAACACGACCGGTTGTTGGAAACAAGGTGTAGGTCGATTCATCGGAATACATTACGTGTTTCCACTGATCAAGCGTCCACTCCTTGTGGTTCTTGCACCACTGGATACGCCGCTTCGCATTTACTGCTGTGACCAGAGGTTTGGCGATCGCGGCCCTGCCATGAATTTTCATTTTATGAAGTTCCCGTCGCACTATTTTTGATGAAACCGGGTTCTGTAGGCCAGAATTGAGTTCAGACGTAATTTTCATTGCAGTGGTCTGCTTTTTAGCTGCTCCAATCCGTTTTAATACCTCCTGTCCCTATCAAACAGGATTGTCTTTCGACCACTGTTGTGCTTTGCAGACGTTGTTTGCCCATGCATTGTGTATGCCGTCGTGACATTGGACACAGTGCCTGTCGATATCCCCACAATGGTCGCCACTGTTGTCACTGAAGCTCCAACCAGACGGGCACCAACGATCATGCCTCTTTGGAAGTCTGTCAGGTCGCCCATTTTACCGCACCACTTGCACACCACGACACTCACAGGTGAACTGGGTACTGCTGACGGAAGAGGAAGGTCCACATGACACATTGAAAACAAAACACGATCGGCAACCGCAACATGTGGTGTACAGTGGCGGGCCACACTTACGTGTCCTGTATGACGTGTTTTTAGATTTTTTGTCCAACCCCTTAATAAGTCAAATGATTTCTTCATTAGTGATGTTTACGTTTGAATTTGTCCGAGCGTAACACACGTTACGATAGAATCCCTGATTTGTGAAGACTCAGAAATATGGAAAGTACCACTATGGTCCACTAACATTAGTACAATACACATTGGGCCCAGTAGAACTTTCCATTTTGTTCAATATTAAACCAATATGTGCCAGGCATTTCGCGAATGTACCTTGGAAGAGATAGAGAAACCTCAGCCCATCTTGAGATGTCTTGTAGATAGCACACTACCGTGAATTTGGCTGAGGGTGCCTCAGTTTTTGGTACTTTGGAGTTAGGCTACATGTATGACATTTCGGAAACTATGGCTCAGGGCCGGAATTGTGTGTGTGTGTGTGTGTGGATGTGAGAAGGAAGCCGTGCTAGGCCAAGTTTCGAAGGTACGCTCCCGGAATTAGCTTGCTGTGACATGAAGAGAAACCTGTCAGGATGACCAGCTATTGGGTTCGAATCCAGGACATCTCGAATGCGAAGCAGGCGCTCAACCCTGCAATGTAGTGTGTGGTCGTTTGTGCTACTGCTGTACGACGTCTTGCGTTCTTTGGTTTACAACATCACGTACAGTTTCGTTGCATTTAATAAGTAATGTCCACCGTTTACCTGAACGCTATGTTGAGGAATTCACTCACTCTTCATCGCAATCTCTAGGTAAGTTTATAGACATCTAGTCTTTACCAGGCAGGGTTGCACTTCCAGTGCTGGTGCTAACCAAACTTCTAAGTTCAGTAAAGTTAAGAAAACTTTACACTGGTGTATTGGAGAGATATATACTCAAGTAACCCATCGCCCTGAGCCATAGATACCTTGAATAAGTTCAAATTCGAGTGACCCATATATTTACAGTGGTTCATTCTCTTGCAGCTAGTGGACCGCGGTGACTAAACGGTTAGAGCTCTCACCTCTGGCACTTACGGTCGTTAGTTCAAACCTTGCCCGTGCGATGTGGGCTTTGTGGTGGACAAACACCATGTGTGTGTTTGTGTTTTCTCGAGGTTCTCCCGTTTCCTTTCACTTTCTTAAATTCACCAATCATCCCATCATCATCCATTCGACCTGAGTCAAAGTTACCTAAATGACGTTGGTATTTAGTACTTTCTTAGAAGACGTTGTAAGAAAAAAAAAAAAAAAAAACCGTGCATTTGGGTTAAAAAATTATGTACGATCACGCAGACGGCTACAAAAACTATCTGCTTTCTACTACGGCTGCACAAAAACACAGACTTATCTTTTTTAATACGTACCAAGGTGGTTATGTAATTGGCCTA
Organism: Lepisma saccharinum; assembly: GCA_022664845.1. NCBI lineage: Eukaryota > Metazoa > Arthropoda > Insecta > Zygentoma > Lepismatidae > Lepisma > Lepisma saccharinum. The sequence continues at coordinate 8,935 of JAGDQP010062631.1, forward strand.
ATTTCTTTTAAGAATTTTCTTCTTGTATGTCTGATTTGCTTTATTATTAACAAAGGTACTAGAGACGACTTAGTTAATGAAAAGTTTTTCAACAATTTTGAATAGCCTAGAACTGTGACTTCTGAACTTTTTGAAGGCGCGGCTCTCATTTTGGCGGGACTTTTCATTATACTTAATTCTATTTGAAAAATACAATTTCCTGTAAAAGTGAAAAAGAAAAAGATATGTTTATTCAAAACCAATGGATACAACCCGGAAAACAATTGTTTTTAGTTTTATTGTTGTTTTGCTCTATTTCAAGACACAAAATTAATATACTTTTTTTTTATTTTGTGAATCGTCTTGCGCAGTCGTGGCGATTTGCAGAAATTGTTGGGAGGACATGCTTTCAAGGACAACTTGAGTTTTTTTTTGTTTTTTTTTTTAAAAAAAAACAAGAATCCATCATTTACGTATAGGCTTACCATACATTTCGGTTTGACGGAAGCAGTCCGTGCTTGAAGATACTCTCCAGGCATCCCGGCGGATATAGTAATGAATTAATTAATATTTTTATGTACTACTTCTAATAGAGTAAATTTAAGGTAAAACAGATTTTAAAACAGTATGTAAAAATTGCCATTTAGAATTAATTTGGATCATAGGCTGAAGTGAGGGACTCTGTGCGGCCTAATCCTGTCACAAGCAGAAGGAACATCGGGCTGTTACCGAACATTCTTTTTGGTATATTTACTCCAAAGATAATAAAAATTTTGATAAGGTCATTTGTCTGGTGAAAGTGATGGAATCCCTGGTAGACATGAGAATCTACATAAATATAAAATCCCTAATTTCTGTGTGTGTGTCTGTCCACCCGGGAGTTTCTAAGGCACTTTCTGTTGGCTAGAATGCTGAAATTTGGCATGAAGGTTCGTGGCCACGTCAAAATTTCGTGAAAAATCTAAAATTTTCAAATATCCCCTTATGAATCCCCAAAACACCTCAATATTCAGTTCATTGTTAATAACAATAAAATAAATAAATTGCTACAATTTTTAATTTCGATCAATAATGTAAATTGTATAAATATTTTAGAATTTTCATATTCAAATTAGATTTTTGCAAATCAGAAATATTTATATTAAATCTCTAAAAGCATAATAAAAGAAGTAGAAATTATAGTAGTTATAATAGTATTGGTATTAGCAGTAGCTTTTGTAGTAGTACTAGTCAATATATAAATGTTAGCTAACTACAAGACTTGAATGTACTGGCCTCTCCAGTGTCATTATTTATCATTATTATTATAGTTAACGTTCCGGTTTCGGAAAATCGAAATCCATGCTATAGACCAGAAAACGTTCTGATTTAAGTAAATCAAAACATTATCATCCTGTTTAGATGGTCTGTGGAAACTACGGTGAAATTTGTTTCAACAAGAAAACCTTTAATTTCAGTCATATAAAGTGTGTATTATTTATAATATTAGAACAGTACGTGTTAGAATATACATAGACAAAGATACATCAATTATTATTTTCTTCTGGGTTCCGTGTTGATGGTATTGTCGCATTGAAAAGGTTTTGGTGGCCTACAAACTAGTCGATTATGAGTAAGATAGGACAGTAACATCGAGCGACTGTAACTCAGTTCTATACCAGCGGCCGACCATCCTTATTTAGGCTTTTGCTCAGTCACGCCATGCAAATTCTGGAATAGTAACTTCGGCTTAGGTCCTGGGCGACTTCTTCCCGTATCCTTTCCTTATTCTATCTCAACTAGAGCCATAAATTCCTAAAGACCATATATAAATTGAAACAAGGCAGTATTATAGTATGATTATTGGTAACTCAGTTTAATTTTGTGGAATACTTATAAGAAAATGAAAAAGTAAACACAGGAAAATTAGCATGAATTCACATTATACTGCAATGTTCCGTGTATTTACTCACACGTACACATTTGAATTGTAAATACAGTAGTATTGCTTATAGTAAACAAACAAATATATATATATATATATATATATATATATATATATATGTGAAATGATGACAACAAACAGTGAGCGACACATAACATTAGCAGACGACCATAACAACTCTACATGGGTACAACAGATGAGGTTGATATCGACATGAAGATGGAGTTGCCGAAGGAGGGGCTTGGAGGACCACACCCGAAAAGGAACATATAAAACAGTCTACAGAGTATATCACTCGCTCCTGGGTGGTCACTCCCTCTCCTCCTGTTCACAGAAGGCATCGCTTCTGGAGCGCTCCTTGACACACAGAAGGCTTCGCTCCTGGTGTCATTCTTGCATATACAGTTGGCAACGCTCCTGATATGCACTTCTGATACCTTAACTAATTTCACCCTGTACACAGAAGGCTTCGCTTCTGGTACTGTCTTTGACACACAGAAGGCTTCGCTTCTGATGTTATCCTTACGTACACAAAAGGCCACGCTTCTGGTACGACACCTCATTCTGTAACTTCTCAACGGAGAAACACCCAAAGAAGAGGACGTCTATAAGTTATACGTTAATTCACAAATATCTTGTAATTAAGTCCCCTACGGGACGATATTTTTATTAGCTGATTGATTTTGTAATAAACTGGTTGTGGGCTAAAAGACCAAAATCCCGTGTATCTATTGTCTCTACCTCAGATTCACTATGGATAACCATAAGAACATTACGATATTTCTATGTTTTTGTGCATTTCAGCTACTGAAGTGACTACGTATTGTACATTTATTCAGTACTCTTATCGTTGTAGAAAACCTGGCTTGAACCCGAAAGGCCATAAATAAATTCAAATTTATATTGAACCATGGAGGTCCACGAAAATAGGTTACAGGGTCCGGATCGGAGTCCAGCATTTTGAAGACCCCTGGTCTAGACGTCTTTTGTCTACTGTATCACCTAACTTCACA
>JAGDQP010062632.1:0-11850 GCA_022664845.1 Lepisma saccharinum
CTCCTTTACAAACGTGCAAAGTTTCAAGGAAATCAAAGGTAGACATTTTGTGTTTTAACACTTCCGCATTGTGCCATTCTTCAACTTTCGAGGGGAGTTTGCCCCCAGAAACCGTTTTTGGGCCGAAAGAAACAAACAAACAAAAAAAACACGTGTCTGTTCATTTTAGCTCCTCTACAAACGTGCAAAGTTTCAAGGAAATCGGAGGGGAACATTTAGATAATGTCCCTTGTTAGTTATCAAATTACACCACTGTAGGAATCTTCCCTCGTTAGACATCTTACCTCAATCCACATACTTCTCTCATTTCTTTCTAAGTCCTACCTCCTTCAGTGCCTTTTCTCCGCCAGAACATTTATCCTAAAAGAAACACTGAATGCCACAATATGATCAAAGACAGTAGTATAATACACTTCAACTAGTTTAGTTTTCTACGGTCTTAACGTTCCAATTAGTTTTTTTTTAAGTTGGCTGGTATGATTCGAAAATATATGACTTAGGTTGGTATGGTTCGACAAAACATAATCAAGTATTTTTCAAATAAGGAGTGAGGAATAATTGAATAAAACATGTTAGAACCTAGTAATCTGGTCCCTAGTAATTAAAGTTACATTTTACGCGCCACCATGCGGATAACTTCAAAACTATAGAACGGATATAGAAACGGAGACGAGACGTGATTCGAACTGAGTGTAAAAAAAATCTCTAAAGTTGCACTAATATTTATAAAGATTCAGACTCTCACTTGGCGACACTCCGTTGTTAGAACATGGCTGATGCACGGAACACTCCACGTTTTCGAAAAACACATGGAAAACTGAAAGAATCTAATGTTTATGACAAAATTTTGAAGGGACTTAAATAGATAGCTGGGACTAATCTGTGGTATTCATATTGTCTTAAAAATCTAGAGCAGAAATTGTACATACACAGCAAAAAATAACGGTGTTGATTATCCACTTTTAAGTGTCCCAGGGTGACGACCACTATTAAAATCAACACAACACGTGGTGTTGATTTCGGTGATTCGTGTTCATTCAACTCTGTGATAGTGTTAGTATGACACCATCCATTGTGTTGAATGATTATCGATAACACATCCATCAGCACCGAAATCAACACCGTTTGTTGTGTTTATTTAATCCTGACAAGTGGTGGTCATCCTGGGACACGTACAAGTGTTGAATTAACACAGCTATTTTTTCCACTGGAATCAACATGTCATAAACAATACCTATTTCAATAATAAAGAGGGGAGGAAAGATTAGGGACAAAGGATTGAGGTGGTTTGGTGTTCTAGCGTTGATATAATGCTAAGCCAACAGAGATTACATACATTCTCGTATCGGCTGCTTTAGCTTTTATAATTAGTAATTCTAGCTTACACAGCAAATAAATGACTCTGAATTAAACAACTTTGCTCTCTGTTATCTGAATTCTGTTAAATTTCAAGGCAGAACATTTCCTAGAGCAACTCCACTTAATTTTGGATTATGTGGTTAAAAGTCTGATACACAATTCAACCAAATTCTTGTGGTTATTTCCAACATTGTATTATTACATTGACATGTATTATTACATTGATTGTTTTGTTTTGAACGGAATTGTAAATATTATGAACTGGAATGTTTCTCCTTTTTTCCTTCGGGAAAACGGACTTTGTTATTTGGATGTAAAATTGAGGGAAAATGAAGGTACCCCATTGAACTCTTGTTTGGAAAGGTTTCGTACAACTCGTACGTAGGAAGTTTCATATAGTGTTATTTTCTAGATTTGATTTTCGGGATGGTGGGGAGAGTTAATAGAGAGAAGGGACTGATAGGAGATTGCCATGTTGCCGTTCTTCCCTCTTTCACGTTTATATCTGTATCTGAACGCGGTACCTCCTCATGTCTCTTTCATCGTGAAGAGAGCGCCTTCCGCGAGATTTGACACTCGCTGACGAACGGCATTTGTCGCACGCAGCTAGTTAAAGAATCGAAATTCGGCACTAGTGTACATGACGTATGACTTAAACGTCACTACGCATGCGCAGAAACAGCTCTCCCTTGTTGATAAATGCGTCTATATAAAATACTTAGTAGTTGCACACTCTTTCGAAATTAGAATTATAATATTTTGACTTAGCATTGCATTTACTTTGGCGTTCTATTTTGTGCTGATTGTAAGACAACCATCTATTGTTTAGGTAAGTGTTGCACCCAACTGATCGTTGACATAACTAATTCGAGTAATCCTAAATAAATACATTCAAACACCTGCTCTAATATACGTTTGTTAAAGACGTATACGAACGACCGTGATTTTGTATTAAAAGGAAATTAACTGAAGAGTTTTCCCTGGGTGTTCATTATCTTTTGCATTCCAGTTAACAAACACGTACACATATGCACATGCACAAAGCGTCGGAAGTTTTATTTCTCTTATATACCCATTCCGTAATCAGCCTTAATTACTTTTGCTTGCTCATGCAACTGCATGATGCTCTTACAATAAGCGTGATGTAATATTCCTAGCGATTTTTGACCTCCTGAACCTCATGCATAGGGGGTGAGTTCATTTGTAGCGAAGCAATAACCTTTATCCTTCTTCTTTATTGTAGTTTGCATTTCTGGTTAATAGGTTGTTCTATGTTGCAATTTTCCAAATATAGTTTTGGATCTAATACCATAAAGGAATTAGAAACATGTCTACTTCTCAGAAATTAAAAATAAAAAACTAAGCTTTTTCATCTCTACAGAAAGGTAACAAAATGGATTATTCAAATGTTGTTATGCAGATGTTACACAGCAAAATACGATTTCTTGAGGGGAAAATTTCTTATCTGTGCACCGAGAAACAATTTTCTTAGAAAGGAGATATCAGCAGTCCCATTTGATTGAAAATGAGAACATGTATGTTTAGAAATAAGATGACTGATCTTATTCCTAAATCGATGTACTCTCATTATCAACTAAATGGAACTGCTGATATATCATTTCTAAGAAAATTATTTCTAGGTACACAGATAAGAAGCTCTTTTTTTGTTAATTTTAAGAAACCGTGTTTTAGAGTCTATGAATACATATCCTGAACGGGTTGCTTTAAAAAGGAGAAATTTACAATGTTATTGGAATGATGGCTTAGATCAGCTTCATTTTCCCTGGAATTTTAGCAGCTAGCACCTATCTTCCGGCAAGTGATAAGTTATTATCTCTCGCGCAGTGCATAAGAGTTCACTGTGAACATTTATACACATATGTGATACTTTTCATACACATCTTTGGAAACTTACTTAGTTTTAGTGTTCAGAAAGTGTTAATAATGTGTATATATAATTTAACACTTCTTGCAGACTTATTTTTACACGATTACTCTTTAAACATCTACAGGCGTATTCAGAAATGTTTAGTCGGGACACTAGCGCTGCACTAGGTGAGTGACTAACGGACGACTGGCTAGATTATATTCAGAAACGAACTTAGCACGCTACTAGCTATGAATGACTATAGCATCGAAGAAAAGATGAAGACCTGAATTGAAAAACATCCCAATTCTACTTTTTTCGTATTTGCATTTTTTCTGTTCGTCGGTATCTATGTTCCAAGGGCTATCCACTTGCATAAATATTACATCCTAATCCCACTACAGAAAACCTTTTCTAATACAAAATAATTTCCGTTGAATGGGATAACATACGAAGACCTTGGACTGTTTTTCGTTGCTCCTGAAAAATATGCTCCGGTGGAGTTGGGATTTTTTTCAATTCAGGTTTTCAAATGAGTGTTGAGTATTTTAAGGTGAATATAAAGCCTCGTAAACAATATTGTCTTGGCCGTTAGATGATCCATTTTTAGCACGGTAATTCTTATTATTAGCTGCTTCTGTTGTATTGCATGGCGTTGAATTTACTTCCAATATTCATAATTGGAGGTAAAATTCAATTCAGGCTAGCCAAATATGTAAAAGTTTACAGGAGAAACGTAATATTTCCAAAGTGTGTAGAAGTATTAAAACGCAAAATAAGGTGACCGTACCAATGGTTGACCACATAAGGAAAATTTCAAGTGTAAACAAGAACTGATGTTTATATAATAATAGAAAAATTGTCATTTTACTACAAAACAAAGCCAGGAACTTGTTTCATTTGACAAGACAATACACAAGTATGTTGCTGAAGATGTACTTGCATCAGTATTTGACTAATTGTAGTAGCCACATTGTGAACTACGATTATTGCGGTGTGGATTATCTATTCCATTTAGTGTAGATTGTTCCTTGAACAACGAAGGAATAAATAATTATTTCACTGTATCTTACCGTAGATATAAACGAATATCTTGTATTAGTTGTAACTCAGTAATGTTATGGTGCGCTCTGCTCTCTTCCCGATCTACTTTATATATTTAACGTGATTTGGGGGCACAATGCATTTCCTGATTGCACCGCGTTTAGGGACAACATTATTAAAACTTACTGATCTATAAAACGTGATTTGTTTACTTCTGCATCCAATATAAACTGCTTTATTACAGTTTGTTTACCTCATTGGTCAACCACTGGCGCCTGGTCCATTACTGGTACGGTCGCACTATAGATTTCGAATCTTAAAATGTCAAATGGGAGTAAAGCTAAAGGTTCGTTGTACTATGTAGTTGCTTCCGGGTTATGGACGGACACAGGGAGTGTGTTAAACGTCATGCGCATTGCGTATAATGAAAAAAATATTAACTGGACAAACTAGCCTCTTTCCTCTCTACCTTGACATTATTTCCGCAGTTTTTGTAATAAAATAAACAAAATTGATGACACGAATTGACGGCATTAGTATGTTTCCTCATGCCACCATGTTTGTATTTGTTGATCAACTCCAGACCGTATTTAACGAATTAATAATGACATGGGTTTCCGTAACATTTTTTGGATTGTTGGGTGCCGATATGTGTTTATAGAAGAGCCTACGTCAATTATTTGTAAGGCAATGTGGTATAAAGCGTACATATGACAAAATATGGTTCAACATCTGGCTAATCTAACCTGAGCATTATTTTAGATGCGTGCATTCCTGAATGTGGTTCAAAATCAATGGATGACGCGTGTACAAGGGCACCCATACGCCATTGAACAAGGTGTTCTTGCACTCGTACCCTTCCTTGATGTTGCACCACATTCTGTATTGAACGCATCCGAAATAATGAAAATAGCATTGAGAGAACATTTAATGCCATACAGCAGAATAAGCTAATATAAGGAATTTTCTTTAGCACTTCACTTCTCCTTAACTTTTCTTCGCCTTTTCTCCCTATAGTACCTTAAACGATGATGATTCTCAGGTTAGGATGAGCATGAATCCTGGTTAGGATATTAACTAAAATGCTTTCCATGTGACGAAGGACGCAATCAGGAATAGTTTATCATCCGCTCAACGTATATCCAGATTTAGCTCTACACCAAATAAATATAAAATTTCGGAGATAGTAAAGGAAGATCTTTACTCCGTAAGATATTTACTACCATAGTACCCTTGTAATCAATCTCTAAGGTTTCAAATCTGTATGGTATTGGATTATCGTTTTGTAACATTTCTAGCATGAAAGAGCTGCAGAATCAATTATAACGCATCAGTATACCCAGTGTTCAATTTGTGCAGTTTCCACAGAGGGTGAAGAATTTTTCAGAAATCCCGAACTGTGAAGATATTTCGGAAATCAGAGTAGGGGCAGATTTTTGCAGAGAGGCTGAAATATCAGCTAAGTCACTACAAATCGAACACATTGCCCAGAAAAGTATTTTTAAACTCCTTGGAATTGAATTGAATTGAATTTGTGACCTTTCGGAATCTAAGGCTCAAACCGGGATGGGAGAGGGGAAAGGATTCGGAAAGGCATCGGCCAGGACCTATGTAGAAGGTGCCATCCCGCCATTTGCCCGGTGTGACTGAGGAAAGACCTAATTCAGGATGGTCGGTCGCTCGGATCGAACCCACGATCCTTCGAATGCTACGCAAACGCTCTACCACTATACTCCTTGGAAAGCGTCTGCTTAAGTACATCCAAAATTTCTTTGCCTTACGAAGTCCATCATAAAACCTGATACAGCGTAGTGATTTTTAAATTCTGGATGGGAATAAATAAAGACAGGAATAATGTTCTTTTCCTCACATTTCTAGTACACAAATGGAGACTTAAGAAACTACATTCTTCGGATCACATGTTTGTTAGAACTACATCGATCTTCGACTGAATGTGGGAAAGCAGAGTTGGAGAAAAACGTTTGGACAATATATTTGTTATGCAAATTCACACAGAGAGCGGAGTAAAGGATTCATTTGTTTCTTTCTCCCTGTGGTCTGCAAGTTACAACTACGCATGCGCACTTCTGTTTCCACAGCGTTACCAAGTGATTTTAATCACCGGGCAGGCGACTAACTAGTAGCATGTAAAACAAGCGACGAAGTTAGTAGTTTCCATTTCTGAATATCAAATGTTAGTACGGCGTTACGGCGTTAACACAATACGAAGTAGTCATACGATTATCTAGTGACTAGCGATTTCTTTCTGAATACGGCTGCTAGTGTACACAACGAAGATTCATACTTGTATGAGCTCGTTTCCTTTTCCACGCTGTACGTCAATCGGGACGGGCGTAAGCCATAGTGCTGTTACCGCCCATAAAATTCATTTTATCTTATTAGTACGTCAAAATTTTCCTGCGCTTTCCTATTATCTTTCCCCCTTCCTTCCTCACCTATAACATATCCGGCTAGTGGTAAATGTCTTCATACATTGAAAACGTTGAGAAAACTACACACACTTGACAACTACTTTAGTCTAATAATGCAAACGCGAGGTTGCTGCAGATATGGTTAAGCGGCCATACGTTGGGCAGGATTTCATTTTGCACCCTTTTAATTATTTTTATTGTTTATTTATATTTTGTTACCAATACTTCCTGATAAACTCTGACTCCTTCATTGTTCGCGCCCAACTCTTTAACATATAGCGAGAAAAGTAACGGATTGAATGTGCTGTATGTAGTTTAGTTGATTAAAGCAATATGCTATGACCACATGATCCGGGTTTTATACTCTCTCCCACTTCGTTTGTAACTTCTTTTTTAAACTTGCAAAACCACTTATTGATCTACTCTCAGTTATGTGAACAAGATTATCAAAAATGTACAAGGTGTAATCAAAAGTTCTAGGTGTGTTCAAAAGAGCAAACTAGATGTGAACAGTATAAGAAATAATCAAAAGTTTTAGATGTGTTCAAGAGAGCAAACGATATGTGTTCATGAGTTCTAGATGTATTTGACGTATTCAAAAGATGCTTTTCAAAAGTGAAGAAAGTTCACTTAGTTTTAGTGTTCTTGACCAAGCTTTTCACATGTGTTGTTTTGCACAAATAACCTATGTTTCTTTGACATGAACAGTAAATGTAACAGATTTATCGTGTGCTGCGTATTCTTAAAGGCAAATTGGGTATTTTACATAATCTCCGGTCTTCCACTTTCCCTTGTTGTCTTAGTTTAGAGTTATTCACCTCAAAATCATCCTGGAATATCCACTCAAGTGTCTCATATTTCAATGAAATCAGGTATGCAGTATTCATTAACAAATACAAGAATCCATATGTTGGTATAATTTTCCCACACAGTTGCTTTGGTTCATTTAGTTACTAAGTGTATACTACTTTTGTAGCTAAGTGCATTAAATTTAGAATACAACAATGCCTCCCTGAAAATTGTTAATTTTAGGAACTCTAATCATATAATTAGTTGTTATAACTGCAACTTAAGGTAACGACATTATTTACTTCGAATTTAAAAATGTATTGACTAAAGATTCCACTATTAACTTAGAACTGTAATATCAAATACAGAAAAGCGTGGGCCATCAAACTTTATGTGCTACCCTATCAACTGGCAATGTTGTCTCGTCTATAGATTCATATTGAGTTTATTGTTCCCTGGTTTATTGGCAGCCTGGTTGTCTGGTAATCGGGTTGTCCGTGTTCAAATCATAGGGAAATCTAATCTAATTGAGATTTGCTTTCTCATACCACCAGCCGAAAGTTGAAATACCACTTAGAGTTAAGACCAGAAACGCTTTCCTTCACACAAACGTATGGCCAGGGTAGGTAGAAAGAAGAAATATATATATGCAAATGGTGTAAAGAACATAAATATAAAATGTTATTACGTTCGTTAAAGTTCACAAATTTTAGATGAAGTTTTAATACCTGTTTGACGACTGAAATCCACACCTAGATTTATAAAGTTTGAGTGGACTGACAAAAAAAATTCGCAAGAAAATGAATTATTTGGATGGACTAACATACATGTTTTCGACGATTGTACTTGTAAATTAGCTAGATTGCATTTTAAGAATTTGTACAAGAAGGATATAATATAGAAATCTTTAATTTTTTCACATTATCTTAAATATTAGGAAAAGCGTAATTGGACCACAGTTTCGAATGTTTTGTTTTTGAGGAAACAGAACTTCCATGTTACGGCAAGAAGGAAATGAAACCAAGATCTTTCGTTGCGTACGGTAGCATATTTTTGAATGGCAGCAGAACAATGAAGAAGTAATGAAGGGAATCCGAAAGGGGTTGTTTTGTTGTACAGTCATGATCAAAAGTTCTGTCCTATTAATAAAATTTCGTTTTCAATTAACATCGGAATGAATGGACCGATCTAAGTACTGATGTTTGCACCTCAAAGAGACTGTGATTTTCTAAGTTATAAAAAAACTGCACTCGAATCGATCCTTCTAAAGTTCCGCAAAAGTAATCGATCAATTCCTTCTAAAGTTCCGCAAAAGTAATCGATCTATTCCGCAAAAGTAATTTTACCAACAGGACAGAACTTTTGATCGTGACTGTACTATCAACCTGGTCACATTTTCCAAAAAAATCATCCATATGTCTTTTGTTCTCATACACTGTACAAATATGGGAAAATTGTGTGTTATATCTACTAATGTTTCAGATAGATATAATTATTCGTAGTGTTCCTACTGTAACTGAAAGTAGGAAACAAAACATCGAGAGATTTGTTTTGTATGTAGGTTTTCGCACATGCGCAGAAAGAGAAAACGGTTTCTAATCGTAATAAAATCTGTAATTCTGATCCAGTGTTTACTGCTACCATTTTAATCACGTTTTTTTAACAGAAATGGGAAATATTATCAGTGAATTATGATAGCATTCCCTACTTGACAATTAGAAGGAAGTTATTTGAACATGAGATAAACCGTGGAAGTAATTTTGTTTATGTTTTCGGGGTTCGGGAAACGTATTTCTGACCTTCTATACTTGTCCAGTCAGTAAGACGCTGGACTTCTAACTGAACAACCTGTGCTCAAATCTCGCTTGAGGTTTCTATTTTTTACTTCCTGAAACTGTAAATTGCCTACTTTTTTAACCAAGTTATAGGAACTTATACAGATTTAGAGTTCTCACGCTATACCACCCGGTGTCCAATCACGAACATAGAACACAAATAGCAAGTGAAAACACCCTTGTCAGTGGCTGCTGGCAACAAGATTCAATAGAAAATATCCACGCTGTTGCCATGGTGATTAAATAAAACCTTGCATCTATAGTAGCTTCTCAACTGTTGAACAACATATTACAGGAAAACATTATTTTTAAATTTGCATTGTAGTTTATTATATTGATTTAATTATTATTAACGCCCTAAACAAGCTGTAAGCTTCTATGAACGGGACATACAGCTCTTGTTAAAGTGGGCTCCAAACCACTCCGTTGAATATGTACCGGTGGGAATTGAACCCGTGACCACGAGCACGGAAAGCGAGCGTGCTAACTCTTCGGTCACTCAAAGTTATTGTAGCTTATTATATTAAGAAGTAAGGAGGGAGCTATAATTCTATGTATAACTTTTGCTCGCTCCAGAAGGGATGATCTCTTGTCAACGAAATTGGAAACATCGTGACCACGTGCTTTCAAGATCGGTGGGAGGAGTCACATCGGGAGTTACAACGAGTGGATACTAGAGCGGATCAATAATGGTATTTCCAAACCAGCATATTCTAATTTTCAATTAAATGAGAATGTTGATATTTCGTTTCTAAGAAAATTGTTTCTCGGTGAAGAGATAAGATTTTTTTCAATTTTAAGTAACTGTTTTGTAATGTGTAGGTTTAAATAATCCTACAAACAAAGTAAACTGTCAAGAATAATACTTGCTTTATTTATCATCATTAGTGCACTGCTTGTGGTGGCAGGTCTTTCCTAGCGAATTGAGTTCCTTCAATATTCTTGGGCCTCAGTTTTTTAAACTTTGCACAACTGTTCTCCCTCAACACAGGGAATGAGATACAAGTGTCTTATTTCTCCATCTCTTTACACTACACTATCCTTTATTATCTGGTACTGCCTGACTAGCCGGAATTTTCATATGAAAACGGTGAAAGTCAAATGGGAGCAACTGTTAATTTTATTCCCGTTTTAACAATAGAACTTAAAATTGTTTATTTAATAGCTCCATAAGCCAGCCCTTGTTATGCCGAAAGCTTGCACGTCCTAATGAGTCCTCAAAAGTAGGCAGTTCCATCTGTTAACTAACTGCAATCCCACGTAGCGTATGAGGAGAAACATGGTTGGAAAAGCGTTTTTAAACGTAATCTTTGGTATTTCCATCGCGCTAAAAAAGAATATTAATAAAAATTTTAAAGACAAAAATTATAAAATATGTAAAGCTCTTTGGGAAAACAACATAAAAACGTGAGAGATTAGTGGCAATCCAACCCGGATCGCAGCAGCAGTCCACTACTCTGTCCAACACAACAAGCAGCCAATCGAAAACGGTTTGTTTTGCACAGTCCTTTATCCATACCCGTATTCTCAACACGTATTACAGCAATATGGTAGCGCATTTAATTAAGTGGGACGCCAACAGATGGCAGTACGTACTACAGAGATACATTACAATGAAATCAGGGTGGTTGCAGGATGAAGGAAGGGGAGCATTATGAGCTAGCGACAGAAGACAAATGAACTAAGAATCGTTAAGTCTTCTTTTATAGCCGAAGGAAGTGTTTCGAATTCATAATGAAATTTACGTTTACTTGCCACATTCTGATGTGTTTTCGTTTCTGGTCTGGATATAATTTTGAACCGGCTTCCTATAGATTCCATTAGGATTACTAATAATTTTCTTTGCATATTTATGTTTAACTAAATTTAAAAAGTGATCGAAATTTATAAATTGACGTGCACAGCAATTTAGAGCGATTACCCGAATTTAGAAAGTAGGTTTAATATTTTTAGTCTGAATTTCCCTTTCTTTATATGAATAATTTTAGGCCCTAACCCAATGAAAATAGGGATCTCCCACCCCTCTTCGACTTCATTAGTTAAATCTCCTAAAAAGTCACCTATAAGAAGCAAAGGAGGTTGATTTCTCTTTTGTCTGTGGAAGATATAATCTGTGTCTGAGTAGGTAGCATTTTCTATTCCCACCTTGTCCAATATACCATATAATTTGAATCTAGCCTATGATGAAATGAAGCCTGAAAGAATAATATTAGAAAAGGCATTAGGAGCATTAATTTTTTAAATCCCTGTATGTTACTACCAAGGCATCTTCTCCGATCAGAAGTACATTTTGTACTTCAAAGTGAGATGTTCGGAGAATATCCAAGAATGACATAGCATCATTAACTACCCAGGTCTGTGTTAAATCAATTCTCTGTCCCCACTTCTCAAGCAGAGAACTTAAAAAGAGTCTTGCGATATAACGCTAACCAGGGTTTTCACTAATGCTATCAGAATTGAGTTGTATACCTTCATGTTCAGCATACTCCTCAATAAACTTCTGTTTTTCCTCCTCACTAGTACA
>JAGDQP010062633.1:0-11849 GCA_022664845.1 Lepisma saccharinum
GCGTTAAGACTAGTAATGGAGTGAATGAGAGCCCAGTCTGTTTCTTTTCTCTCGTAGTAAGTCTACCGAGGGATTTCTCTTTTTTTTCCGTAATCTAGTTTTCAAATTTTTGACATTTACCCTCTGTCGCTTTACAAACATGAAAGCAAACAACAAACGAATAACTCCATTACCATCGTTACTTTGGCTGAATCAGAAAAAATAAAAGAAAAAAAAAAAGTGGGACGGTAAGCAGATATAGGTTAGCATTAGTACATGAAAATGAAAAGTCCTTGGAAGTAAGGTCCACATACAATCCACAAGCTCTACAAAGAGAAAAGTCAGTAACATGATCTTACTATTTCTAATTGTTAACACAAAACCTTACCTTAGCCACATCCTCCTGACTTTCTAAACTGAAATGGGCTGTCCCAACTAGGTACACTTTGGTCCCTACATCTGTAGTCAAAACAGTAACTGTATCCGGTAACTGATCGTCTAAAGACGACATATGATCAGACTTACGACGCACCTTAGAAGATTCTGGAAAGAAGTATTAAAGAAAGCATATTTTAAATACATTCAGAGTTCTCAAATGTTCATAGAAGAAAAATAAATAAATAGCAGACATCGTAAAGCACAGTGTTCATATATATTTTGGTATTTATTTCTCTGACTGCATTTGCAAAATTACCCTTCCAACAATAAATAACTTAAAGAAAACCGAGCATAATAAAAACTAAATGATAAAATGTACTTACCTTTTCTCTTCCTGCACCATCCCCATTATCCCCTGAACTCTCACCTTTTGCACTGATTTTTTAACTCACCGATATTTGCCTTCAAGGAACCTGTTGTTTCAATACATAATGAACTGTACAGACTCCTCGCCTTTCCAGCAGCACATTTACTCAAATTAAGTTTGCACAATGAATCTCTAGCAAATGAAAAAAAAAAAAAAGTGACAAATCGATAGAGATGACTACTTCAAAATAAAATCTGGTGTAAGGGCGGTAGGACCACGCAGAAACTTGTACCTGAGAAGGCTTCCCCACACGTACCCTCTGAACCTAAAGTGCAATCAGTGGCCATCTGCCTCGTCTATTTCAGATCTAATTTCCCTTAATACATTTCTGGTTGCAAATTTAGAATCAACTTTTGCAACAACAAAACCTAAAACCACCAAACAAAGCAATTCTAAGCTTTTATCAGATTCCTTCAACTTTTCTTCTTTTAACCACAATGCCACCAAATTACGCAGTAATTGAGACAGAAGTTCTCTCTGTATATGTGTGTGGAAAGAAAATATTAGTAGCTTATAAGACTGAAATCTTAAAAACACTTCAGTTCTGTTGAAATAACCTTCAATGCACTTAACTTACATTTCAACAGATGATCCTTTTTATCTTTCCGCTCAGAGCTGATTGCTGATAAAGTAAAACTCTCTTGGAAAAACAGCAGAACAAGTTATGAAGTGAAGTCATCGGTGCAAAAATAGTCAAAAAAAGGTACCCTTGTGGGCTTCAAATTGTTCCAGTTGAGCCATGCATACTACGTTTCAAGTCAGCTGTTGATTGACAAAAAGCCCGTTTTGAACACACCTTTCGGTGTCCCAGTTCTTTGATCTCGTCTGGACAGCACTGCTATCACATGACAGTTCCGATGACCCCTCTGCGACAGTGAGACGACGATCCGCCCTAATCAAGTCATTCCCTTTTTTTTTTTTTTTTGTCTGTTCCAGCTATAACTGATCTTTCACTTCCAAGACTGGTCTTCCACACTAGTTTCTGCTACCTTAAACTTATTGACCCATCTTCAGACATTACTCACGTCACTTTCCGGTATAATGATCAACACGCATTACTTTCGGTAAACCTCTCGTATGTGTACTTAAAACAGCCAGAAACTGATCATCAGTCACTTTAAGGTTCCAATGAGAAAGAAAGGATGAACTTCATGTGAACTTAACCATCGGTAACAATACGAAGGAAAGATTGTTAGATGGAGAACTATGCATAGCGTTTCCAGTATGATTTAACACTTCCTCGTTTGATAGTAGTGACACCTATAAAGAAGATTGTAAAACAGTCTACAAGTAAACTCTTTAACTAGTTTGTCCTATCAACAGATGGCAGCACAACGAACTTCGCCACACAATCATTCCACGTCAGCACCCTTTTTAGTAAATCAAGTGCGCCATCGAATCTAACACGTGCGCATCTAGATTTTATCATCAAGCAGTAAATGAGCCAGTACGTATTTAGCTATGAGTGTGAAAGTACGTAAAACTACATACGGAATCATGCTTCACTGCTAAGTGTAATGATAAACCACCAAATTACGGAAAATTATAAAATGTAAAAGAACCAAGGTATCTTTGTTAGACGTTATACATTTCAGAACACAAAATTATCAAATATCATTTGATAGTTAAACCGAATTACTAACAGATAGCGTATGTTATCTGAGAAATCAACTGTTATACCAGTTTCCTTTCGTTGATTGCTGTTCAACGGTATAATTATAAGAAGGAAGCAGAACTGAGGGATAAATGTAAAATGCTTAAGTCTACTTGAGAATCTAGCACGTCGCTGAAGTAGGTGTTCATTTGCTGGAGATTTTTCTCAAACACTTACTGCGCGCTCGGAAATAAATGAAGAAATAACTCCTTATTCCTTTCTTTATTGTTTAGGACTAAGCAAATATCTTACAAGGAGTTGCAGGAAAGTGGCATCACCCAACCTCCCACTTGTTGCACATCAGTTGAAAGATCTCACTGAGTACTGCCAAAATATTAGATTCCCAATCATATCTAGTGCAAGATATAGTCGCTAAAGGCACATGAGTTTTTCAGGCTCTACCTACGATCATCGTTCTTAATTCCATGTATTCCTCGTAGCCGTAATCCAATGAATCATATGTATCAAAAGCACAAAAGGTGCCACCGATAAAGAGAGCACCGGGTACGAAAACACACTGGAAAAACGCATTAAGTACATTTAACATATTTATCGTAATATCAACTAATATATTATGCAAACATTCCCATTAGATATGTATAAAAGTTATTTAATCTTTGCAAGACAAATAAGACTTGAGTGAACTACAAAAGCAGTGTGTGTTTTCATATACACCAGAAGATTCTGACCAACCTGCACATACACTTATTTTTCATTTCTAAAAGTTATTTGCTTTTCCGTTCAACATGGCAATTCTCATTACTCGAAACTGCCGGAAGAAAGATACTCCCGAATTATATTTCCAATGTTTTTATATTGCTCTCAAGCTCTTTAGTTTAGTAATGTTTTCTTGGTTACCGCATTCATTCATTAAATTTTGCTTTCTTCACAGAGCTTGTGTCACACTATGCAACGTTCCTGCTATATACGACTGTGTGTGCAATGAACACTAGTAGTATTACAGGGAGTTCATATACTTTTCGTACTCTTCTTTGGGAATTCATTTTCCTACACTTTCGGCAGCCTATAGCGCCAAAACGAAGCATCTATGCACCCTCGATGGTCTATACTTTTGTTTCTTACTTACACGTCAGAAATCTCGTGAGGTGCTTTTATCGGTGTTATTTTGCAACACCCTGTATGCATATATATACGCAACCATGAAACAGCTGTTCTTTACAAATCCAAAGAGTTCTTAAATTAGATTCTGCATCCTGCATCTGACACCTTCTAGGACCTAGGTGCGTCCAAACAAAGTTGTTCTTGACGTAGTAGTTATAACATTTCAAACATCAGGTTTTTTTTACCACTTAACGAAGGACAGAGTCTCAATTATGCTTTTCTACTTCAGTACCAGACTGATAACGAACCCCCACGAGGCGATAGGATGGAAGATGAATACGACCACTTAATTTCAAAGATAATGAAACTTGCGATTTTTACCTGAAAAACGTCACGCTAGGCTGTGACCAAGGTGATCTCTCAACACAACGGTATATATAACGAAAGGAGACAGATAAATCCATTTAACAAGGGTGCAACTCACCTGTGTGGGCCATACTGAGAACCGCATTACTTGTAGTACTCTCTTCTACTTCTTTCACCTGTTCACCAGGAAGCAATGGCGGACTTTGTTTCTGTCTGTCGTTCAGATTGACATCCACACGTTCACCTGCAGAATACTCCCGCTCAGTGGCAGTTGTTGACGGTTGAGATGCGTCCACAACATAAGAAGAACCAGTCACAGTTTGTAGCAAGGTAGGTTCTGGTGTCTCAGAATTCGATGTGATGTTTTCTTTTGCTGTTGCCATACCTGCATAAAAAGATATATATGTACCACACTCCATGTTTCTTCCAGTACTTGGCATTATTATTGGTCAGTATAAAATTATATCAATAGAAATATTGCAAAGTATCGCAATGCGAGGCGAATCACAATATGGATGGATGGATGACTATAAATAAACTCAAAGAATAAGATAGCATATGGAAGGATAGAAGCTTATGATCGGCCTGAGCCAAAAATGTCTAAAGGACAAATAAATTAAAAAAAAAAGCTTACGACACAAAGAATCGGTACAGTAAACGTTATGAATCAGGAATTTCAGGAAAATGAAAAAATGTGTATCCATACGTCAAATGTTATGGATAACGAGTTATTGCAGAATAATGGAATATATATATATATGTGACCTAAATCGGGTCATTCTAACTATGGTAAGTCAAGCCTTCAATGTCATGCAAAAATAATGGATTACTTTAAACTACACCATATATGTCCACACGATCAATGTTGCCCATCCTGATTGAGTTTTCTCCAAGGCTTTTCCTATCATACCAGGCAAATGCCGGCATGGTATACCTACTAACTATGCGCTGGTCGACTATCTTCCAACATCCAGTCCCCCGCCGCATCCCGGTCTGAGATGCCTAAAGGCCATAAATACATTCAACAATAGCATCAAAGCTGTGGATTGCTATTGGAGTAATGCAACAAAACATTCGTGTCCATACTATAAACGCTTTGGATCATTATGGAGGAAAGAAATATGAATTTTAATGATTAATATGGGATCATTGGTACCTTAAAAGAACGTTAAGTCCAGTGTTTTGCTGTTTTCATTTAAATTGCGCGTAGGTCTGTAAGTTCCTTTCTTTTAGTGGGATCATACTGGTTGTTAATGCTATGAATAGTAGTAGATGTTGATGCTTCAAGATAATGCACAGATATTCAGTAATGACTAATAATAATATCGTCCTGTAAGTACGATACATGCTGTTAATTGCTTTGGTGCGGATAGCACTTAGAAGGGGGCCCATTATGGATCTTTTTGGAATAAAGCTACCTTGTGAAATGTATGTTTTGTGTTATTTGTTTATATTTGTAGTTCCCAGGAGTAGAAGTCGTTAGTGGGTGCTACCTATTTCACTTTAAGGAGCTAAGGAACTACTCGGTCGATAGGAAGACCTTAGTAAATATAAAGAAAACCAATAACATATCCCACAGAATCAAAATTCATTGTAATATTCACGTTTTTACTGAACAACAATCTGTATTGAAAATGTATGATACGTTTGTTACCTCGAAGTTTACAATCTGTTCTTAAAATGACCTGTAATTATGAAAATACTTTTCTTAGGCACACCTCGTCCTCTTCATTAAGGGCGCTCCAATGAATATTAATATGTATGTAGATAGCTTCATATAGCAAAGCTTCAAATTGGAACTTCAATGCTGAGACTTTTGATTCCGATTTCCATGTTGCAAGTACGTTTGTTTTCATTTTACTGTGTTAGACACGTAATTACGTAAGTATTTTCTAATCATGAGATGCAGGGGGTCAATTCCCGGTTGGGTCAGAAACACGTCCCAAAACGATGGGAAGTGCATTCTGTAGCGCATCTGTTAAAAAGTTTACATGTTAGACAATCCTGATATCTACCTACCTGAGCGTTTGACATTTCAAAACTATAATCACAATCATGATAGAAGATCGCATATTAAACCTATTACTTGCTATCCTCCACCACAACTCTTTGTTCAATTCTAAGTATTTTACGGTTTCACGGATTTACGAACTCTAATTTACTGATCACGAATGCCGTGATAGAATAAAATTTGTTACCGTTTTAGGTTTCATAATTGAAATTCTAAATTAAATGAAAAAACATAGCTCCAGTCAACCTCTCTTAATGTAATGGGGAGATACCGATTCATCTTTCCATTAAAAAATACATCTAAGTAAATTATTTAGAATGGTAGCTTGTTTTGATTCGAGTGACGACCCCAGTTGATTGTAATGTATACCATGTTGGTATACTGGGGAGTTTTCACTTATAATAATAATAAATACAAAATAAATAGTAGTAGCAGTCGTAGTAATAACAATAGCATTCTCTCTCTATTTTTTCAGATAGTTTAGAATAGGAGCGCAGTGTAAATGTCATTTGAACCTCATATGTGTATATGGAAGTAACAATGTCAAGTCTTTTAATTTCGCTTTTTAGTTCTTCATGCTTTCTCTCTTAAGCAATGCATATATAAGAATAAGGTAGAGAAAAAGTACACGTGTCAGAATTCAAAGACAGGCGTACATCACAAACACAATAAAAATGAGAAAACGTTTAGCCAAAGACGTGTTCACATAATAGGAGACGACGAGAGAGAGAGGACTGGTGCTAAGGAGCAGCCATGTTGGCAACTGAATATACCATGCTTCCACTGTTCCACAGAATATACAATGTTTCCTTGTGCTTATGCAACCTTTTTCACGTCTCAAAGTAAAGGGAATACTCGTATTTCACAAAATATATTCAAATGATTCTCAACTGCCGACTACCCTAAGGAGGGGAAAATACATTCATTGTCACTTGTGCATCCATGTTTCTAACAGTAGTCACTCTATACCAGTACGCAGCTTTAAGATGACGCCGCGGTGAGGTTCCTTGAACCATGGATCCACGACAGACCCTTCAGAGACCAACAAGCAACTCTTCACCTTATACACCAAGTTTTAAATCATCTTTCTACAAATAAATAACAATACGAACAAATTATACTCTCACAACCAATAATTGTTAATATCTTTTAGTAACAAAATATTCTTTATTATTTTTCAAAGTTCAGAAAAGGTGTCCCCATCTACTTAGTCCTTTCTCGATACTGGATATTCACTGACCGAAATTAATATTTAAAATGTTAATTTGGAATATGATGTTTATGTGCGATTTCGCGAATATTTGAATCTAATAACATCTTCATCGGTTTGGAGAGTCTGAAGGTGGTGGACACACTTCGCAAAATTTAAAGGAGAAATGAGACATTTGTGTGACTTGGAAATATAAGATGACCGTGAAAGGAAGTAAAGAGAAGAGATAAATAATGTGTTTGTTAGTGATAACTATGCCTGTGAAGTGGGAACTAATTTCTTGCGGCGTAGAGCGAAAGGTGCGAGAGTGACGTAATGACTGTGTGAATCGCGTTTGCAATAAAAACAAGTGAACTTGACTTTTCTAACCTAACCAATGGTCATTAATTTTATTAAATTTCCTGTGGGCAAGAGTGGGCCATTACTAGGTAAAAATCGTGAAAACCTGGCAGAAGGGATAACAAATTATCAGTTAAACAGAACCGGAGATAAATAAAAACTGATAAGAATTGCTGAGTGTTATGAATAAAGCAATAAAAACTCGATGTTCGAGTGTCCACCAACTACGAAACTGCAGCTTAACTTAATCTTTGGGTAGCGGAGGTGAGGCTACAGTGCTCGGGTACAGAGCAAAACAATTTGATTTACTCTTGCTTTCCATTATTTTAAGTGGATCATTTTTTTTCTGAATAAAAATACTGTAGCACATAGTAGGTACAAAACTGTACCTACAGACACGCTACAGAGGTAAGGTGTCACGCCTTCTGGACCAAAATACGGGACCTTAAAATTCTTAAAACTTATTCAAACACACGAAAATTGTTTCATCACATAACACTTTAGCTAAGTGCAAAACCATTATATTTCTAAAGTTTGTTTTCAAACTACCATCCTCCTGGTACATGAAAATACACCTTTTGCGGAGAATCACCCATGTACGTTTTATGTGCTTAAAACCCCAAAGATCCATCATTGTGGGGCTAATAGCCTACCCCAGGGCCGGAGTAATAAGCACTTCTGAAACACCTGCTATGTGTTTATTATTTTCTATGTTACTAATAGAAAGCCATAACATACCTTTTAGTGAGAGATGAAGTATGAAGGACTTGTACATGTGATTAACATGTAAGTTGCATTCATACCTACACAATTCCATTTTTATTTGCAAATAGAATTTCCAAATAAATGTTGTACCATGTTTTACCTATCTGCGCTCAGGACATGTACATTGCACATAGTGTGTATTAAAGCTTATATGTAGCGCGTATAATGAAAAACATTCTAAATTGACTATTTCTAACTTGTCCTTGCTTACACGCCACAATGTCTGAGCTTCTCTTTAGTACACATCGGGCGTTCCATTTGGAAAAGTAAATGGAGCAGCCACAGGTGGTGTCTGTTAAAGGTGATATGCATCGCGTATAATAAAAAAAAATATCGAACCTGGCTTTTTCTAACCCGTCGTCGTTCACTGTCGCTCACTCGACAAATTGAAAGATTTCTTTGGTTGCTTTTTTAAACTAGGTGCTTAGCAGGGAGACTAAATGTATACTCTGATAATTGCCATTAATTGTTGTATTTGTTCTACACGCGGACAACAATATTTTAATTTGTACTTACTCAATCACAACTCGAGTAAATACTAATTTTGTAAGTAATTGATGATGGATTAACATAGCTTTTCTGTACTTTTATAGTATGAACTTATATAGCTTAATATACATTATTTTTAAATAGCTAACTTTCACAGTGGGATAATACACATTCAGCAGCAGGCAAATGTGAGACAAAACTGCACAAATTTTTAAGTTTTCTTTATACCGTATTGATTTACTCTTGAGCCAGTATTTCTATAAATAATAAAGATAAGTCCTGATGTCCTTAAAAGGATAAACCAGCAGCAAATTTACGGCCTTAATGTTCATCCAAAGTTATTTCTTTATTGAAAACTTTAAACAAGAATACTAATTTGGATGCTTTCTCTGTGCCTAATTTATTGCGAAGTTTTGATTGAGTCAGACCAAACGATGAAAAAATTCGCTCTACACTTGCAGAGGACGCCTAGACTGTAAACAATTGTTCGATTATGGGGAACACTGTCACTGAACTTATCTATTTCTGTTAAATCTGACTCTTCCACCAGTCATAAGTGGTTACATTCGCTATCCCTTGCGGGCTAAAAAAAGACCCGATTCAGGTCGTCATCGCGACGTGGAATGTTACTGAATTTCGGGGAAGACCCGATTCGAAATAGTTTGAAGAAAGGAGCTCGCACTCGTCTTTCAACGTCTCTTGCCGGATTTCGCTTCCGGAAAGAACCGATAGTAGAGTCTGCTGTTGCTCTGGACCAAATACTGCATGTATATGACCCTTAAAAAAATGTATTAATTTAAAAAATCAGTTTTTAGTTACATTTTATACCCAAATAACACAACATGTCTTAAGCAGACTTTTAAGAGTGGTGTACTAACTCTTAACTTAATAAATACTTGTTATATACTATATAGTTGTATTTACTTTTTTTTTGAAAAAAAAAATAAAAAAAACATTGGTTTAAACCAACCAACCCTGACAAATTGCCTGTGATTTTTGTAGCAAAACATCAATGATGGTATAGAAGTAAACAAGTTACTATAATGTAATATTACCATGAGTCCGATTCATGGACTTTACATTTCGTTCGAATAAATCACGCCCGACGTAAACTAAAGTACTACCAATGTCCATAATTTTTGTAGTAAAATACGTGTCATACACAACACAAAATGACTCGATTATTCCTCTGAATGCCGCCATATTTGCATATAGTGAACAGCCAGTGTGTGTAACGTAGTAATTAAAGATGCCTTTTCGTTTGTTTGTCTTTTTA
This sequence comes from Lepisma saccharinum, assembly GCA_022664845.1. Lineage (NCBI taxonomy): Eukaryota > Metazoa > Arthropoda > Insecta > Zygentoma > Lepismatidae > Lepisma > Lepisma saccharinum. The sequence goes on from JAGDQP010062633.1 coordinate 9,957, forward strand.
TTTTGAGATGGGAGCTCTAGGTATCACAAAAAAAAACTCGCAGCAATACAATTACCTCGTACATGGCGTACAAGGGACTTTCGCTACTGAAATAAATGAACCGCTTATTTATAAATAAACAATTCTAAAATCTATAAATAAACAAGTGCTCTAGAACCGTTCCACCTTTCAGGTTACTTGTTGAACCAGCGAAGTTTTACGAAATCACTGTTTCGAACGTAATAACTTCTACTATTTCATCACACTTCTTACGTAAAATACGCAGAAGATATTAAATGCCTGTCCTAAAAAATTGATGTATGAAGTGCTCACATACGCAAGTTATCATACTCAAGTGAAAGTTCTTACCTTCAGAGACCACGCCATATATTTACAACTAGACTGACACGTGTCTATTTTTACAGATGGTGAAATTTCACTAACATATTCAATAAAAACCTTCAACTGCACACTTCTAGTACATAATACTCTATGATGAATGCAGCATCATAACATTACCAATTATTTCAAACTTAAACAGCTGTTCCTTACACTCATTCTTGGTTTTGTTGCGGGTTAGGTTCGGAGTGCGCTTTTTACCTACGGATAGCTAGTGGACACTTTTCAGGTTCAATCATGACGACTGTATCGCCGCAGTAAGACCCCCAACCTTAAAAATGTGATTAATTGTTTGTTTTTGTGTATGCATACATATATATAAATCACAGCCATATTCAATCCACTAGTGGATGAGGCCTCTACCCGAAGGGAGGAGTTGGTCTACTGCTCCCACGCTGACCAGATATATATATATATATATATATGTGTGTGTGTGTGTGTGTGTGTGTGTGTGGGCGCGCAGGGCCGGATGTATACGTCTATAGTCATCATATTTTCTCCTAGCTATTAAACATTTATTGATTCATCCTCTTTACCACTTCTCTTTATGTAGGAAAAATGAAACGTAGATTTACAGAATTGAACCTTGCAATGTACCGGTCTGTTAGTCAGTATATTGGTCCACCCGCCAATACGTCGCCCCTAAGAACTAGCAACTTAAAAGTTACAAAATCACTAGGATTGGACAAAAGCGACACTACAAAATCATTCGCTACTTTTAATACGAGGGCAGGTAGCTCTTTGAATTATTTTAAGGTCGCCCTTGCTGCCACACCCCCCCGTGACGCAGTAGTGTGAAGATTAGAACCATGTGGCAGCAATGTGTTGTAGCTTTAGTGTGTTCAACAAAATTAGAACCACACCCCAGGAAGTACGCATGTGCAGCTGGTTGCAGGGCGTCATAACTGTGACGTTATTAATTGAATGTAACGAAGTATTTGATTGGGCGTAGCTGTAACTTTGCCGAGCAGACTGAATAAGAATTTTGTTTTATGCGGAAATTTTGAACAGGTAAATTTTTATTCAAGTAATGAATATTTCGAACGAGGGCAATACGTATGATAAAGTGGAAGATGTTTATATTACGTCGACTTGAGATATGACAAGAATTGCTACTATTTAGTGTATACTTGTTATTGAGAGGAATTTGTACCGGTTCCTTATATGTGTAGGTGATGAAAGTATTGATTTCAAAAGTATTTAGTAGATTATAATGCGAAAGTAGAAGGGGTTTCTGTTAGAGGAGGACTACAAACTTTTTACGTGTCTTTGTTTTTGTAAATAATAGGACTTCCCAACTTTCTTGTAATGTGTGTCAAACCTAGTTCTCGTGGTTGCCATTTTCCAAGCGATAAAATTTACTTTTTGACCTCCAGCCTTTGAACCATATATACGCTCTTTACCAGATATCCGCTTGCACATACTGTAATAGGTTCTGTTTACCCACTCCAAGGAAGTAAAATGTACAGGAGAAAGATAATGTTAGGAAAATGTGTAGCAGTGTTGAAACTCAAA
>JAGDQP010062634.1:471-11849 GCA_022664845.1 Lepisma saccharinum
ATTACAGTGGTATTAGATAAAATTATATTTGATCTAATATAGTGTTTGTTGATCTAATGTAAGAAATCGTTATCGGTTCAGATATCACGTCTCAAATTTGATGTAATTTTTTATTCGCAAAACTTATAGTTGGAATGACTTTGAGTGCATTTTATTTATGGCTTTTAGACATCTACGGTTTCGGCCAGGATAAGGGAGAGCAAGGATGCTGAAAGGTGTCGGACAGAGCCTAAGTTGAAGGTGCCATCCCGTCATTTACCTGGTGTGACTCAGGAATAACCCTGGAAAACCCTCAGTCAGAATGGTCGGTCGCTGGGATTGAACCCATGACTTCCAGAATGCTACGCCAACGCCCTACCACTTAGCTACGGCGGCTCGGCCTTATAGTTGGAGTTCAAACATAAGTGTCATATTCATTTTGCAGCACAATATTCAGGTTTTATTAAATATAAGATGTTTTGCTCATAAATTAAATTTGCAGATAAGTAAGCATCATTTCAGCATGATAAGTCTATTATGAAGAGATAAGGAAAAAATCGTTGATCTAAGAAGAGGTGCCAAATCAACGATTGTATAATTAATGCCTCGTCTTTACGATATTCAGCAAGGAGAGGTAACTTGAATTATTTTACAAATAATTGAATAACGAAATTTACTCTATTCATACTTTCGACATTTCAAACGATGCTTGAGATGTCTAACGTTAGCTGAATAATTTTAAGATGGTCCAAGGCGTTGTTAACAATTTATAATAAATTAAGGGAAACTGCAATTCATTGAAGGAAGTATATTAAGGTAGCAATTTAAGGGAAGTTATAAAAGAGCTTGAGGTAAATCAAGTCATACTTACTTTTGCATGATACTTGATTTACACATAGCAACATACAATTTGAAGCAACTAGTCATCCTCGATACATTTAGGCCATAAGAGACTTTTTACCATCATCTATCAAATTCGTTTTGGAAAATTGTATAAAAAAGTCTCCAACCCAAGAAATGGTTTTCTAACATGAAAACTTATTGTCACATATTATATTTTGCAGTAAGTTTTGAAGAGACGAAAGTTTCGGTAATAATTTTTAAGATTATTTATGTGAACTGCCATCAACAACGTTAACAAAATTATGAAACAAGAAAATTTAAAGATCAAGATTCAGAAATACTACGTTAGAATCACAACAACGCTATGACTATGTTTCTGAATCATTAACCAAGTTAATTAAGTTTATTAACAAAATGTATGTTGGCTTATCGTGGTAAAAGTAGTGAGTATTTGGTCTCCAATAGGTCAGTTAGTTATCAGAACAGGAGCGATGAAACTCCTAATTATCAACTGAATAATTTATTAATTTAAATTTTCCATTACTCAGCAAAAATTTGACTTATCTTATTACAAGACATGCGTTTCTGATTTCATTCTCTATAATATTGTAAATACACACCAAAAACAACAAACTATTACTATAACATTTGAACATGTAGTACTCTTCCTAGTAGCATTATGGGAAAAAATCAGCAATAAAATTTTACTTCCCTAAAATCAATAATTTGAGGTAATGTGTATGAAATGTAGTGACAAGTTTGGTGTTTACAGATTAAGACTGAGAAGAATGTGTACATTCATTTTGCTCCCACTGTTAATTTTGACTAAGGTGATGCTTAGTTTCTCTGTCACGCAGAATCAGTGGCACGATAATATGTTGAAACTAAGAATCATAAAACAAACCCTTCAAAGAGCATATAGATGGTACTCTTATCTCAATGTGGCAAAGATGGGCAAAGTATGTTCTTTCCATGCTGTCTTCAAATGCTAGCTCCTCGCAGGAAAGAAATGTGTCCGGCAATCTTAACCAAGTTTTTACCAGGTTTTCCTGATCGCTCCAAATGAATAGCTGCTTTATAATTTTAGTCAGTCTACGATTCCAAATTTCCTTCATTTCTTCTTAAATTTTCAAAAATTCAATTTTATAAATCGAAACTTGAGTTGTTTTGTAATAATATCTAACCGATTTATTTTATATAAAACACAAAAATTAAGATTTTCAAAGTAATTTGATATCACATTTTTTTAAATTTTGTAAATATACTGTATTATATAAAAAGAACATTATAATCAGCAAAGCTAGAAGTGATGCTAAGGAAACGTATTGTTAATCACTTGTAAAATCTACCAGAAGGCTAAATACAATAAAACTCTGCAAATATACAGTACTACTACCTATTCGTATTTAGTGTATTTCTTTTGTAAGATTCCCGCATCATTACTTTTGAAATTAGAACGAAATAATATTTCAATTCCACCATTACCTACTCTGATGTATACGATACGATTTGTCTACGATAATGTACAACTTGTGGACGTTAATTTTGATGTGTTATAAGGAATACACCTCATGCATTAGAAAAGAAACACGAAAAGCAAGGTAGGCTTTGAAGCTGGATTAATATTAATATTCCTTTACCTGGATTGTTAGCAACGAATCTAATTACAGTGTATCCGTTGCTTGGCACTGGAACGGTATCTTTGAAAGGCGGGGAATCCAGTTGTCTGTTTATATTTCCAGAGTTGTCCATGTTTATGGCCTCCTGCAATGTCATCTTTCCGTCCATTTTCCTTCCTTGGCATAAAACTAGGAACTTGTAACCATGAAGGTGAAACGGATGAATAAGAGCTGCTCCTTGCACTGAAAAACGTAATTAGATAAATACACAGGATAATGACCGCAAGTATAATAAAGGCAAGAATGAAAAAAAGTACGGTATTAGGGTAAATTTAGAGGCATAGTTAAAGTTTGATTATTTTTTTAAAACTAATTTCTCTTTAAATCACAAATCACAAATTACTTAAATCTTTTAGGAGAATTTTTGCCTTATTCCTTATATCAAGGTTTCGGATTTACCTCCCAATAGAATGGAGAATAATTGCCTACTTTATATTTTTCACTTTCATTTACTTGAGTTGATAACGGATATCCTATTTCCTTATTAATACTCTTTTTATAACCTTATTAACATGGGCCAATTTGGGAGTAGCCGTACCAAAAAAGAGTCATGTTTTTATAAGTAAAGAAGGTTAAGTAAAGCTAACTCCTGTGAGATACGCACGCGCCATGAACGGTGTATGATCGATGTGGAGATAACGCTCCACATATTAACGATTTACGGTACGAAGTGAAGTGTGTGGTTATTCCGAATGCTCGACCACCTTTACCTTCCCAAGGTACGCAGGAGTACCAAGGACACTCTGGCACTTAAGTTAACATGTCTGTTGTTTTCATAAGAAATAGGAGAAGTTTCACAATAAGTTGGATAGTTGGACACAGCTTAAATGATTACCAGTCTCCGACAAGAAAAGACTGCGTTACTGTTCCTATAATGACTTCAAATTATAAATACCGTCACCGCTTTAAAATTACGTTCGACAAATCATTTTAAATTTTACTTTTAAAGAAACTCATCTTGGTTAGCATGTTTCAGGATAGTGTGTTTCTAAGAAATCACGCCACGTACAGGTATTAATTAATTTTAAAAATTATTATAATGAAACTAAAGTATCTGAAATAAACTAAAGTATCAAAAGGCATAGGATACCAATTAGTAACGTGTGGGACCCCCCTCGAGCACGGCGAAGTGCAGCAACTGAATTTGGCAGGGACTCGACAAATCGCTGGTTGTTCACTGGAGGAATGTGTAGTCATGCTGTCTGGATTGCCGTCCACAATTCGGTGGTTGTTGCAGGTCAAGGATTCTGGATACGAATAGCCCGTTCGATGATATCGCACATGTGTTTGATAGGGTTCATGTACGGCGATTTAAGGGGTACAATCATGCGTTGGAAGTTGTCAAAATGTTCCTCAAACCAGTCGCACACCATTGCGGACCGGTGACATGGCACATTGTTTAATGGAAAATCTTATTTTTGGCAGGGTACCCGAAGTTCATAAAGTGCTGGAGATAGTCAGCAAGCAGCTGAACATAACGCCGACCGGTCAATGTTCGGTTCAAGTTAACCGGGGAACCTAAACCATACTGGGTAAACACGCTCCACATCATGACGGACTCCCACCAGCTTGCACCGTGCCTTGTTGACAACTTGGCTCAATGGCCTCTTGGGGTTTGCGCCACACCCGAACCCTACCTAATTGTAAACGCGACTCATCTGACCACGCTACACGTTGACGGTCCTCCAAGGCCCGATCGAAGCGTTCCCGAACCCATTTGAATCGCCACCGCCGATGTGCGGCGATTAGTAGTGGCACACGCGTCGGTCTTTGGCTGCGATACCCCATGAAGATCAAATTACTCTGCACTGACCTCTGAGACACGTTCCTGGGACGTCCTGCATTGAATACTGCTGTCAGATCACACACTGCTGATTGTCTGTTTAGCTGGACGAGTCAGCCCAGCCGTTGCCGGTCACAGTTACTCAGCACCCGTGAGCGACCACTGCATAGTTCCTGATGGATCGTAGTGCCTCCAATGTGGTACTCATGGTTCACCCTTGGCACTGTGGAGTACAATGTAAAGTCCAATGTCTGAACGACTTCCGAAAACGCATGCTCCATTCATCTAGCACTAACTATCATCCCACACTCAAACGCCGATAATTCTCATCGGGCTGTCATCACCAGGGTACACGACGTTTCACTGCACTCACAGAAGTTCAACTGACCGTACTGCAACTATTTCGCGCGATGTTAGCGCGCCGTCAAGTAGTTCCCTTCCGTTATCCCATGCCTTTTGATACTTCAGTTTATAATTAAATAAAATTTCAAAAACATAATGTTATATAACATTAATATATTTTCATTCTGCTTTCTCTTCTTGTGACATTCATTTGCTGTACTCCAGACAAGCTTCGAAGGGTGCGAAAGTCATAGTGCTGTTACCGCTCACACAATTAATGTTATCGTATTCAGAAAAGTCGTTCATTGTATTTGTTTAGTAAATACTTATTTCTTCGTTACTCTTTTAACATCTTTTGATAAATAAGATCATTGCAATTTTATTTGTAATTTCACATATTTTAGAAAATTCCACATAATTTTTAGTCATGAATTTTGTTAACTATAATATAGGTAATATGAAACAGACTCTTTCTTCAATTGCAATTAAAATATATGTTTATAGCCTAAAAATTAATAAGCAAGGAATAAAGGAATAGTTACTGAAATCCGCTAATTCGATTTTTCTAGAAACATTTACCAAAAATTGATTGTAATAAGTGAACCTGTGGGATGTTTCTAACAATGTAACAATTTTTAAAACTTTTTTTTGTTAGTATTTATTTCCTTTCGTTTCGAGTTTATCCTAGATTATTATAGAAAAGAATGAGAGAAAGTTAAGATGCCACAATGGAATAGAACTATCAGGAGTTATTAAAGCACTGGAACGAATGTCGATATATATATGTTTTAAGGTGGTGAAAGCATGTATTTGAGCTTCAGTTCTTCTAGTGAAGAACTGAGATTTGATTTTTGAAGTGCTCGTGGAGGAAACGTCTCTGCTGGTGAAATGTATAGTGTACGAACATTTAATCCTTTCTTCGTATGTGTAAAAAGTGAAGCGCACTTCATTGAAATTTTCCATAACCAGTTATTGCTTTCAGCCAAAATAATACTAGCCCCAAACAACGTTATAGAAAATAGGGATACACTACTCTTGTTTAGAGCAACGAAAGTGTTTTAGTTTTGATATCATGCGTGGTTGATCTGCACAAATGTCTGTGGGTGCAATATTGTTGCATCTCATCTAGAGATATTTACGAATATTTCATATATTCATTTTAGGGATGTTGAGGAAACTAAAGACGAAATTTTGGATGACTAAAGGAAGTTAGTTTTTTTCAGCTTGTATACTTAAATTCAAGTTGAGAAACCTTAATTATGTATTTAAATTGTCATCATCTGTGGTTTATTCATTTCCTTATTCTCCCACTTTCTCTTAACTTTTGTCAGTCCACGTGTTCTTCAGATATGGCATATTGAATAATTAATCCTGGCATTAAGTACTTCGTAAAAACGAACACCTTGGCGTTAGTGTGCGGGAAAATGGAATCTTGCTTATCTATGCCTAGTTTTTCCCCTCCCGCTCCGAGCTACGTTTCCACCTTAACCATCATTATAAACTGTTCCTGATGCTCCAGAAACAATTTCCATCTTTCTATTGGTTTCTAAGTATATGGTAGCGATCTCGAAATTCATTCAAAAAATGTTTGTAGAGTCAATTGTAAGCAAAGTAAATACGTAATAGTAGTTGCCAACATTGGGTCACATTTCAAGTTTCCCAATGGTAACAATATCTTACTCGCTAGATTCACATTCAGCATACTCACACCAGTCACCAAATAAAAAAATACGCATGCTACAGTGCAAAGTTTACGAGATTTTCACCATTCTACTACTGCACTAAAGGTTATATCTACGTGCAGTGCGAAAAGTGAGGAAAGTTAGTGGTCAGTATATAGACGCAGTGGTGCCTAGGATTTGGCAAACCAACAGACTACAAACAAGGACTGTGTTTGAATAATTGGCCTGCAAGTATAGATATACCAATATCCACAGCCTATAAAATCTTCTTATGGAAAGTAGTTTCAACTTTCTCAGTAAAGGCTCTGCACAATGAAATTGGTAAGTGACTTCCAAGACTTACGAAATGTGTCGCAAAAAGTCGGTATTTTCAAAAGTGTTAACGTATGTTCAAAGTGGTGATAAATAAGTCATTTAAAGTTAAAATATCGTCAAAACTATGTTTGTACTTACGAAGAAATTATGTAACAGTATTTTGGTAACATTTAGTAGCCATTGTTCCAATAGCTGATTTAAGTACGATAGATACAACCATACTAATTGCGTCACGGTAGTTTGTACTGTATTAAACTTTTTTGTAATTTATCAATTCAGAACGTACCGTAGGTCAGTCAACTTTTGGATGAACCGCGTCTACCTAGGTCCACCTTTGTCGCTGCTGTCATTTCAGGGTTTATTTATGTATGGCATTTACTGTTACTTTTTCTCCACACCATCCCTGCTATGCATTGCTTAATTGGGGATAAACATTCATATTTGAATTATTACTCTGATTTAATTAGCAACAACTAAAAATTGAAGTTTTGCAACAATTATGGCATGTTAAAAACTTCATTAACGAAAGATTAAGAGTTTTTCAGGTTTCTCACTCGATAATTTTAAACATATACGATAGAATAAGGTAAAATGAATTCTATGGACTGTAATAGCACTATGACTTTCACCCGTCTCGATTAAGCATATACAAAAATTCACAACTTTTAATAAGAAACTATGTCTTACAAGTTTTTTTAAAGCCTTTTCATGGGAACAGTTTTATACATTGGATTCCTCACGTGCCCTTCTTGCAAAATTTGGATATTCTTGTTAAGTACATTTCGTAAAGTATTAACTATTATTATTATTATCCCTCAATTATGTTCTATTTGTTTACCTTCTTTTCCACAATTCTCGGTTTTACTGCTCACGTGGCACAAGCCTATATGAGATTACTTACATGGTCTCACGTTTACGCTCCTACGCGATAACAGCTTTCGCGGATTGTGATAAAGAAGAAATATACAACTTTCTCTATTCTACCTAGGTACGTAACTACATTTGCCTGTAACTAAAGTTCAGAAGAATATCTGGCTAGACCTTTATGAGGAAGTATAGTGTTAGTAGGGTCTAAACACAGGCGCTTACTCAACAACAACTCGTAATTGTTAGTAAATACATTAATCACCTTCCATGCTGATTTGTTTAATGTGAATATATAAAGTAACCGTATATTTCCGAATATAAGGCGCACATGAACGTAAGGCGCACCCCGAAATAAGATATGATGCAAAAAGTGAAAATGCAAATAACAATTTCGAATCGAATATCGAATATATAGGAAGAGAAAACACAGTATTTTAGTATATTCTGTCCTCTGTGTTCACAACTAGGCATACTTTATTGAACTGTTTGCAGCGAGCTTGCACCGTCGGTAGCGTATTGCACCGTCTATGCTAAACGTGCAAGGTTGAAAATCATGGCCAAGACCATGAATTGGAAAATTATTATTTTCTTAGATGTGTTTCTACTAAGAAATGTTCGTTCTACTTACTAATTTTTCAAAGAACTGTTATATTTTGTAACCTAACGATTTAAATGCTACAAAGGTGAAACGTTAATTATTATGTATTACCTAATTATCATATATAAGGTTTACCGGAATACTAATTTTGAGAATTCACATATTTTATGCGAATATGAGGGGCATCCGAATATAAGGCACATCCCGATTTCGACAACCAAAAGAATGGAGAAAAGGTGCATTATATTCGAAAATATACGGTAATCAAGCTGACTCAATCTTAGAAAGACAGAAAGTTCTTCATATACTTCACTGCAAATTGTTCACTACATACTTCATTGATATACTTATTAAAGTTATTAATTCAAGCCGTTGTTGTATCATTAGAAATAATAGTGTGGTTTAGGTCTTTACTCGGAAGCACGTTTGATCTTTGTAACTTTTTTGGTGACGTGAAATAATGACGATTCATTATTTTCCCTATCGGACGAAGGAGATTTCAATATCGTGAAGGGGAACCACGAATTGGCAACAACGACATCCAATGTCTTTATCCTGGGTCTCATATGAACGCAACTACTCACCAAATGTACACACATTTGTAATAATGTAGATGGATTACAGTATAAACGTAAAGAGCAAGTAACCAACCATTGGTAATCACTTACCTGTATCTACAAGTACAATCTCCACAACCGATCTGTACGGTATGGAAACAATATTCGTGCAATAGCACGGACCATTTCCCTTACATCTTCTTGGCCTTCTGTTGTCAAGACACAATGTTTCTCTTTCGATCTCGGAAGACTGAGTCAGCAGTGGCGCTGGTGGACTAGTAAAGGAGAGATTATTCATTAGCACGGACGCTAATGGTAGCCTTTCTTCTGGTCTTCCTATAGAAGGTTCTGAAAAATCAATAATACATTGTATAAAACGAGGCTGCAAATTCAGACATGATTTTATCTTGATCTCTTAGCTTTAATATTTTGTACCCTTGTTGGGTATTACTTTCAACTGTTAGGAGAACGTGCGTAAGATCCATCATCTCTATTCTTTTAAATTTCAGACTGATCATATAAATGGAGTCATGGCTTCTAGTAACTCTGTGTATTTTGTTTGTGCGTTAAAAAGTGTTATATCTCCTGTGATTCAGATGTTGCTTCCGGATTGTGAATAATATGATAATGACAAATTTTACTATAGTATGAGAAGGATACAACAAAAAATATAATGAAGTAAATTATGGTATTTTTAACGCTGTAAAGTTTCCAGCACTGAAGGACAGACAGATGTAGATACAACTGTGAATCTCTTTTGTTTTCAGTATGGCATAGTTGTGAGAACCAGGAATCAGCCAGGACGGGTTTAAGGAATCATAACAGCATTCTGGATTATGAAAGCAAGTAAAACAAAAGACAGGCAGAACAAATGGGAATTATTCAGAAACGTAAATAAAATACGGTTAACTTTATTTCTAACATAGATTAATACAACTAGGAAGTTAAAAACCTTACGGAAATGAATGTAACAACCAATGTAAGATGTTTCTAATCACATCTTGTAATGAAGCAAGACCTTGAACAACTTGACTAGATGTTTTACTGGAATCCGGCAATGAAAAGTTTCACTTCTAAATTTAAGCCAAGTCCAGACATGGAAACATGTTGGCGAAAACATTGTTTGCAAAATGTTTCCACGTTTTCTTAATGTTTGCAAGCATTTGGGAAACATTTGGAAAACATGGAAACATGTTTCAGAAACAATGTTTTCGAAACAAGCTACTAAGAAGAGCATATTGCTGTCGGAATTCTGCGTCAAGAACAAAGAGAGTACATGACCGCACCTAACCTTACCTAACCTCCACGTTCGTATGGTCACTAATTTAAGATAATCTACGAAAAGTGCAAGAAAACAATTATTAATAATACATATAACATATAGAAATATATTTTGAAAGAAAAAGTGTTAACCCTGCCGGGACTCCAAGTCGGGCTCCTTCGTTTAACAAGCCGACGCCTTATCCACCAGGCCACCGAAGCACCCTGGCAGAATGTGTTTCTGAAGTCGTATTTACAGTTCACGTGTTACATAACAAGCTAGTAGTGACGCATTGTTGACTCAACTTCCGTTTAAAATTCCGACATCGATACACTCTAGTTGCTAAGATGTTTCGCGTCCAGACCTGTTAGTGGAACTAAAGATGTTTCTGAGGAGGACGTGGCGGTAGGCTGTGTGTCATATATCGTGATAGATGCCATGTTGTATGAACGTAGGAAAAGGCGTTGGTAGATTCCAACACTTCTGTGCGAGGGGTCATATTATGGCCGTAATATATTGCCACATAGCATTTTACCCTTGAATCAGCCTTGAATCGTCAAGCCATCAAGCTTGATGTGTCAAGCCGAATAGGTGGAATCAAGCTTGAATCAAGCACGCTAGTTTAAGCACATCAAGCCTTGATTCAAGCTTAACGTCAAGCTTAAATCAAGCTTGAAGATTAAGTTTATTCAAGCTTGAATCAAGTAGTACTCAGGATTAACGTCAAGCTTGATACAAGGTTGAATCAAGCAGCAATTAAGCATGATTCAAACTTCACATCAAGCTTAATGCAGACAGTAATTCAAGCTTGATTCAAGCTTGGCGTCAAGCTTGAATCACGCTTAATTACTGATTATGTCAAGCTTGACATCAAGCTTCATATGTTGAGGTTGATTCAAGCGGGTTGTACGACGAAACAGCGACGTAAAAAGCGCGATTACAAATACCGCGACGGGTTAAACACCGACGCACAAAAACAGCGACAAGTGAAAAGAGCGATGTACAGAAACCGCGACGCCAAAACATGGATACCAAAACCGCGACCTGTAAAAATAGCAACAGACAAGAACCGCGACAGGCAAAAACAGCGACGATAAAATACGCGACAGTCAAAAATAGGGAGTGAAAATCCCTGACGCAGAAAAATGGCGACAGGTGAAAATCGCGACACACAAAAACAGCGACGATAAAATCCGCGACAGACAATACAGCGACCCAAAAACCGCCACGTCAAAATCGCGCCTCGCAAAACATTGACCCCGACACACAGAAACAGCGATCTACGAAAATAGCGACAGACAAAAGCAGCGATAACAAAAGCCGCGATGCACGAAAGAACCATAAACCGCGTCAGCCAAAAACAGCGACAGACAATTACAGCGACGCACAAAAACACTCATCAAAACCACGACAGGCAAAGTATCGCGACAGACAAGAACTGCGACCCACAAAAACAGCGACAGTCGAAAACA
>JAGDQP010062635.1:0-11849 GCA_022664845.1 Lepisma saccharinum
CAATTTGGGGGGGTCTGGGGTGGAACTTTTATAGCTTAAAATTCAAGCCCCTCAAAATAATGAAAGACGTGTTTTTGCGTTTGCTCATATTCGCAGTCGTTTCGAAGATATACGGGGTGGTTACGGGCTTTATGGACACCCTGTATATAGATTATTTTGTAATTTCTAGCACCAAAACAGAAATAGGAAATACCTGTGAAATATTGCGGCCTAATACCAAAAATAAGAAAAAAATGTAAAGAAGGTCGAATTCCGCTTCGATTTCGGGGTATAGAGTTTCCGACTTGGAGACCAACTTGTAAGAGCAGCTGCCCTTGTATTTACCTGCGGTGAGTGGGATGGACAAACGGAGCCTTCTTTACGAGCGACCCTAAATATTACTTGGACGATTTTTAGTTTATGTAGTCGCCTCGTATAGCACCTTATGATTCTCCTTTCCAACCCCTTACGGAAACCTATATTCCATTCATGATTTGATAAAATTAGCGTTTCTTGTTTTGTGTTCAATGCATGAGAGCGGCGTGTTACTGCCGAGTTCTGAATAATATTCGAGTTATAAATTTGTATATTAAGAAATTAATAGTTTTTTTTAGCTGGCTTCCTATTTATTCTTTTTGACAGAATTCGTTACATGTGGTATTAAGCTTTCGTTTTAGCATTTTCATATTGCTGTGATACAAATAATTCGTTCCTGGGAAAACAAAGTGGCGTATCACGTTTTCTTAAGTTTTCAAAAGATGCATAGCGAAGAAACACTATGCAGCTGTGAAGTAACATTTACCCAGAGTAACATTTGCGTATTTCAGAAACTATTGGTCATAGAGATACGACACGTTTCTACTTTATAGAGGAGTACAGAGGTAGTCGCAACTCAATCCTGTAATTTCTTTAGATACACCGCGGCGAAATTGTACGGAAGGTAAATTGGTGAAGAACAAATTCCTCAGAACTGCTCAGCCTTTCAGTGTGATTCACTACAAGACGAATTATAATTAACCACTCGTAAAACGAGGTGTCTTGAAGAGGCGAGTCCTTAATAATGGTTTTGCTCTTACTAGTAAATTGCTGAATCTTTTCTGCTCAATCAGTCTACATGAATCGTTTCTGCAAGCTATGAGATGTTTTAACGTAATCTAAGTGTTAATTGTTTTGGTAATTTTGGGGTCTTCATTATCGCTACGCTGATTTCCACATTAACCATTTTTGTGTGAAAAAATATCGGGATATGAAACTTTCGTGAGCAATCCAGCGGGAATTCATAATTTGGGAAAGAGGAGCAGCTGCACGGAGTAAATACGCGCTTAACTTTTGCCAGCTCTCCAACGAGCGAAATTCAGCCCCCGTGGACAAGGCGGTAACGTCGTGGACTTCGGATCAGCAATGGAGAGGCGCGTGGGTTTGAGCTACAGGGCCGGCCATCCTGACTGTATTTTTTCGTTTTCTTCCACAGTCACACCAGGAAAATACCGGGATTGTACCTTCAAACTAGGCACCTCGCCTACTCCTTCCCCTTTCCGTATTCTATCCGGGCCTAAGCCAGAGATGCATTAAGGTAATAAATTAATCCAATTACAACAGGCGAAGACATTTATTTAGTTTTGAATTGATTTTCTCAACATTCATCATACAAATCAAATTATATTTATTTCTTCATATAAGGAGAGAGGTTTGAGCCCTTAATGATGCTTTTATACTAAATATATTGTTCTAACTTCATTATTTCTGTGGCATTGAAGCATTTTTAGATCAGGCTGAAGTAAATGAAAAGAGTGGTATGTCGGTATGATGTCAGCCAAGTTCTAGTTTGAAGATCCATCCCGACATTACCTCGGTGTAACTGAGGAAGAACCCCGGAGGAACCTCGGCAAGTAAGACCGGCTGCTGGAATATCGTGAGTAATATGCAAATTTTATGTAAGGTACAAACATTAATTATATTAAACTACTAATATAATTTCAAATTAATGACATTCCATGAAAAACCAGATTGTGCTATCTGCAAGAAAAGAAATAAAAATACAAATAAGATTTGCATCTTGTGGCAAAAACTTGTCAATTTTCAGTGCATCTTATTTATCGGTTCAGTTCGACACAAGCTTCATAAATTGGATTTTCTTTGAAATGAACCAATTAAAACTTATGTCAATTTTTATATCATCTCTTGTATTAATATGATCTTCCAGAAGCAGCCATGGAGATTGAAGAGAAAAAGTTGTGAAGTATTACCTTGATACACGTTGATAAAAGATATCTTAACAACAAGCACGATGTCAGACTCCCCATTTTTTTTATCTTTTCCTCTATTGCAATCTTCTCCATCCCATCTTTAAAAGCTTATCTCTCTCTACATGTTTCCATAGAAACATGCTACATAACTTCAACTTTCATATTTGGCATCATTTTATAAATGTAGGTGACGTTATCCGATTAGTTAGTTTTATTCCTAGTTTGTGCAGCATAGTGTAAACAATTCAAAGTGAAAGCAGATATTTTATTCTCAAATTACAATGCGAGGAACATTTACTAAAAAACAACAGGAATTGATAATATGTGTTCACGTTATAGTTACAGATTAAGCCGACAGGCATCGTGAATGTCAAGTTTTTCACGCAAGTCAACCAAACGGCGTCATTCTACGTGAACTGTATCGTTATGCATGCTGTTCCTTTAAGAGCATAGAATTGAATTCGACATTTTTTTATTGCCAACCACAAGGAACACTGTAGTATCAATAACTTATCCCCCACATTTGAGAAGACGTTCGGGTTACTAAGAGGTCGCCACTGCAAATAACTGCAAACAAGTACATATATTTGTTTATTTTTCTGATCCTCTGTAAATAAATGTTGCCCACATTTTGAATATACACGATGATTCAAAAGTCCGGCACCATAGAACAATTCCGTTATGCAGCGCAGAAGTAAGGCTGTGAAAAAAGAAAAACGTGATAAAAGTTTACATGGCGAATTCAGCTATCGTATTTGGGGGAATCAGTGACGTATCGGAAATAGTGATCCACTTGAAACTTTTAAATGCAAACTGAGTTAACTTTTTACATTTTTGGAATAATCATTGAAAACAAAACTTTTATTTAGAGGAATCATTTTTCGATATTTTGTACGGTTTGGGAGCTACAATAGCTCAGTGTTACAGGAGCAGTATTACGTCACTAACGTCGTCCATTGACAATAACTAAAAAACTACTGGGTATAAAACACTGAAACAAAAATTTGGATGATAAAAGTTCATAATTATGGAGAATTGATTTATCGTATTTGAGGAATCAGTGGCGTATAGGAAATACGTGTAAGGGGGTCAACTTGGAAATTTCAAATGGAAACTGGGGTCAATTGTTATTTATATGGAAACATTACTTAATTCTAAACAATTTTCGTACGAACAACATTTTGATCATTGCAACCGTCTGGGAGCTACAGTTGATTCAAAAGTTCCGCATCATAGGAAAAAGTTATTAATATAGAAATTTTGAATCAACTGTAGCTCCTAAACGGCTGCGATGATCAAAATGTTGTTCCTGCGAAAATTGTTTAGAATTAAGTAATGTTTCCATATAAATAATAATTGTCCCCAGTTTCCATTTGAAACTTTCAAGTTGACCCCTTTACACCTATTTCCTATACGCCTCTCATTCCCCAAATGTAATAGATCAATTCCTCATATGAACTTATATTATCACAATTTTTGTTTCAATGTTCTATACCGAGTAGTTTTTTACTTACTGCTAATGGATGACGCTGGTGACGTAATACTGCTCCTGTAACACAGAGCAATTGTAGCTCGCAAACCATACCAAATATCGAAAAATGTTTCCTCTAAAAGTTGTTTTGCTTTCAATGATTATTCCAACAATATAAGAAGTTAACTCAGTTTCTATTTGAAATTTTCAAGTTGACCACTATTACACTTATTTTCCGATACGCCACTTATTCCCCAAATAGATAACTGAATTCGCCATATAATCTTTAATCGTGAATGTTTTCCCTCATCCTTTCTTCACCACTGCAAAACGGAATTTCTCTATAGTGCCCGCAAGGTGAATGGTAAAATGAAGAGCCAATAGTAAAAGCGAAAGGAAGTGAGATCGGAGCGTAAGTGGATGAAGAAGGTGAACGTAAAAGTAAAGGCTTAAAGGACTTGGCCTGGAAAAGTGAAAATGTCTTCAGAAGATATAAAGGAAATGATGATCTCAGATGTCAGCAGATAGAAGAAGACTGAAGCAGGCACTGATATAGCGCGGAAAAGTTACGAATTATGTGTATTTTTTTGTAAGAGAAAGACAGAGAAAAAATAAGAAATAAGAAAATTCGATTCAACAGCGAAAGGCAAAGTAAAGAGCCAATAGTGAAAGTGAAAGGGAACGAGAGGCAGAGTGAAGAGAAAATATACGGATAACGTAATGTGAAGGAGAAAAGTTGTGGCCTAGAAAAGGAAAAGGAAACGTGAAAGAGTCTCTCAGAGATATGGAAAGAAATACGGATACCAGATGTCGGCAGATGGAAGAAGATGTCTGAGGAAGACACTGGTATAGTGTGGAAACGTTAGAAATAGCGTGTGGTTTTTGTGAGTATAAAAGCTTTTTAAACTTAAACTCAGTGATGAGGATTTCTAGGCAATAAACCAATCTGAGTTATGGACAGGCATTGAACGTGCCTGCATATATCTGCACAATTTGTAGGCTTTATACAATGTGGAG
This sequence comes from Lepisma saccharinum, assembly GCA_022664845.1. NCBI lineage: Eukaryota > Metazoa > Arthropoda > Insecta > Zygentoma > Lepismatidae > Lepisma > Lepisma saccharinum. Next base: position 4,714 of record JAGDQP010062635.1, read on the forward strand.
TAACCTCTGTGAAAGGATGAACAAGTCGTTATTAGGTACGTGTCTCTAATCCTCAGGCATTTAAGTTTAAAAACGCAAACAAACAACGTATATAAGCATATCATTTCTGGCAGTGAACTGTAGAAAGTTTTGGCGTTACGTCGCATTTAACGAGTAGCGTCAGTTACTGAAAACAATTAAATGTCAATGAATTCATATTGAGTGAAAGCCGTATAATTGTATTTAAAAAACGCAAGACCACGAAATCATTCTGATAGAAAAACACGTTATTATTCTAATGATACACGGTTAGAAGTAATCGAAATACTGAGCAGTATGAAAGGTCGATATATAGAATGAAAATTTAAGGACTGCTTCAGTATCAATAAAGGTTGATGTGGCAGGTGTTTGTCGGCTAATTGCTTTAATAAAAGTCTAATTATAATTTATGATGATTTTAGGCAAAACAATTTCACTACACTTTACACACAAACACACACACATTGTCTGTATCCACTGAAAGAGGCTTTCATTTACTCGTTTAGCAATAAAGTTCTATTCTCTCTTCCGGAGAATTTTCAACAGAAATCTCTGGAAATTAAACCCTAACTCCCTGGAAAGTGATTTGTTTCACATTTCTTGTAACGTTGGAGAAAATTTTGTTATGATCACCATTACCTAAAGAGATATAAAACAAAAAATAAGGAGATTTTGACCTATATCGGCATAACTATGATTGTCACTAGAGAATCTAAATTCTTAATTGTTTTCAAAATCAGAAGTGAGTGCATTCAGAAGTGTACTAAAGGTCCTTCTCAGTTAAAACTGTAAATAGTGTGTCTCCTTAAAATTTGTTCATGATTTTCTTTCTTTTCTTTTGCTTTAATTATGTCATTTTAGTGGTTTGGAGACTTTCCAGTACCATTACATTTGATATATTTCAGTAAACACTTGAACATTTCTATCTTCCTGATTGTCAACGTGTAGTTTGTATACAAAATATAACCGCATCAGCTGCTCTCATATTTTCTTGTTCTCTCTTGATGCCGAAATCGCCTTCCCAGTTGGAGGTCGAATCACAAATTACTTAGCAAATCATATTTTGCGGTGTGGATTTTTCTTAATATCCCTGGGAATAGCTAGGAATACCAAACGTGGTGATAGGCAAATGTGTTGGACAATTGCCAATCTGTGTCACATTTAACATAAGCGTTTCTGAAACTGTTACTGTGATTCATAAGAGAGGGTCAGGAGTGTGAAACGCAAAATTATCTCGAAGCTTATATATGCACAGCGCTTTAAGTCGAGAATTAAAGTAGATATCATGCAAATGCACTAATCGTGAAAAATTGAAAGAAGTATTAGCACAGTATTAATCGGGTAGCCGTAATAGCATGTATTTTCTAATGATTGATACTTTATTGCTTACCAGGACGCTAGATCAGGTCCAGCGTTATCCACATATACCGGTACCTATTTGTATTTTTTCCTTGTCATCCTTCTTACGTTGACAATGCTATCACCAGATAGTTCATAATATTATACTGGCTGTTTCAAAAGAGACTCTATTTTACCATTTTAATTGTTGATTTTGGGGTTTTTAATTTTTTTCTGCAATTGACACTTTGTCAATAAGCAATCTGTTTTAATTAACTTCCGTGTTTGTTAACTTTCCCTATAGGATAATATAAATTGTGAGAGAAATTGGTATATATTGGTGAAGAGTATTGTGATTGTTGAAATTACTTTGAATATCATTTTTAGTATTAACTAATATATTAGAAAAGAAGTTTTGGTAATTTTCTCTAGAAGTTTGCGATAACTTTTAACATTGAAATACCGATTACTAATTTAGAACTGCTTGTCTAATGTGGTATCTCAGGTTTGGGACTTTTAGCTACATGTCATTTCATGTGAAAAAGCTCAAAAACACAAATTGGTCGCTCCACCAAGTATATTGTTATTTGTATATACTTATCATGACGTGCGGCATTGTTTGAAGTGTTATTAGGCAGTTAAAACATCGTTACATTTTTTGTCATTAAATATTTGGTGAAAATCAGTTTTCAGCAAACAACAAACTTTTAGTACTCTTTATATTTCAATTAACTTGAAATTTAAACCTAATTTCTAATTTCGGATTTAATAAACGTACACATTTATGCTTATTGGAAGTCCTTGTTTGTCCTGCTCTTAGGCTTTGATTCCTACACCGGTTCACTACTGTATGATTACAATGTTTTGCCGTTACATACACGTTTCTGCACTAGTTAGGACCTTCGAGATTTTATGATCAGAGTAAAAAGCAGTGAATGCCCATTTATTATCCATGTAGGAATGTACAGCTATTGGCAGAAATCGAGACTATATTATTTGCGAATAGCAAAGGGTTAGAAACTTATAAACATCTACATAAGAGAACGTTTAATATTTGGCATGCTAATTAAAAGTTGGTGGGTTTCCAAGGCATTCGATGTTATTAATCCCGACATTCTTCTTAGCAAGCTTGTGACTTTTAAATTCTCATTGAACCTTTATCGGTTGATACCTTCTTATTTGTGCCACCGTAAACACCGTGTGCGGTACAAAAATAGTATAACCGAGTAATTTGTTGTAAATTCTGGGGTGCTGCAGGAATCGAACCTTGGACCTTCAATTTGGAAATGACTGCCGCAATAACATTCTCTAACAAGCTACTGGTTGCAGATGATTTAAAAATCTACTCTAGCATTTCCTCTGAAGCTATCTCCTTACAAAACTATATCAATGCAGTCTTCAACTGGTGCAGAACAAACAGGTATAAAACATGAAAATATAGTGTAATGTCTCATAACCTATTTGAAATACAAATAAAATATTAATGATACACAATTGGTCCCAGTAGTTTATATTACTGATCTTGACGTGATCCAACCTCTCAGTTGCTATGGACATCAGTCGTATTGTTAGTGAAGTTTTCAAGAATGGTTTGTAATGAGACTAGGGATCTATTTCTCGGATATTGATGTCCTAAAAACGTTATATACATCACATGTTGGATCAAAGTTAGAATTGTACGCTGCAATAGAATGGTATCCTGATACGAAGAAAACCACTCTGCAAATTGAATCTAAATTTGTTCGCTGTTTGACGTAAATCTATGCTAAGTTTGAAAAATATTTGAACCTGGTAAACAAGTATGCCTTACATTTTTTTTATAAAATAAATGTTATTTTCCTTTATCTTTTCTGCATAAACTATTACCCAATTAAATTAATTTCTAAATCTTATCTTATTATCAGAAATAGGATTTCATCTCCCGTACAGATCAACTTGATCTCACAATGCAGTCTTCCACCTCTCGACCCAAAGAACCAAAGCATTAGGTATATCACCTATTAGGAGATTATACTCACTTTCCAATTGCATTCTAAATCCCTGTCCTGAGATAGATATTTAACATAGATATGAGTGAATGTCATTCTTGTATAAAATAATGAATAGCTTATACAGAATATACCACAGTATAGTTGAAATACTGTATAATGTAGAATATGCCATATGTATGCTGAACACTGCAATTAGGTAACTGAACGGTCGTGTTCAATAAATAAATAAATAGGTAAATAAATTTTCATTTAGCCCATTTGCTCCTATTTTTGGTGCGTTGCGGTTTTAAAGACTTTAAACATTTTTCGTTTGGCTCAATAACAAAACACAAGGTCTCATTTGTTAATCTACTATAGTTATACATAAACCACGACGACAGTAAACCATAAGTGTTTAGTGTTCTTATTTATGTTCCGAAGTCTTACAATTCGGACTTCTTCCCTGGCTAGAATAGTATTGATTCCTTTCAAACTTTCACAATGTATTGCCAGTGAACGATGTATAATGAATACATATTTGGCGAACTGGTAGGAGGAAGAAGTAGTTTTTTAATCCCACTTTCATTCATTTCTATGTATTTTTGGCATGTTATGCCCTTTGAATTTATACGTTTACTTTGTTGGCTCATAGCAATTACAAACAAAAACAAATTCCAAAGTTGAAATGGAGGCAACTTCCGATTTTTTCATCAAGCCTCTGTAGGTACCAAAATCAAAAACCAAATTCATTTATCTTCTTGTCTTATAACTTTAGTGAAGCAACAAGAACTGCAGATACGTACAAATGGATATTTGTTTATAAGTAAAAGGATTCCCTAAACTAACTATTCAAGCGATATTTCTGATACTACGCCGTTTTGTAGAGCTATTCAGCAGATCTTTACAAGAAAATAACATTTGCATGCTGAATCAACTTGCGACGTTAGAATTTTTTAACATTGTTAGAAGTAATTATTAAACCAAACATTTAAATTTTACTTCAAAGGAACCCGAACAAACCTTACGGAAATTGTATTTCGGTGGAATTGCCTGAAACCGTGATATGTTGTAGATCTTGTGATCCAGAGAAAATGTCTCCATTGGCACAACCACCAATTACCGACCACTGTTAGTCTACTTTTTTAAAAACACTTGATATTAATGATATTCTTAGATTTCTGTGAAACTGCCTGAAACCGTGATATGTTGTACATCTTGTCATCCTGAGAAAAAGTCTTCATTGGTGTTTGGTGTTGCAGGATCTTTGAGTTTTGTGTCACTTTGGCACTGGGTTTGGTATGCCTGATATATGAGAACCGCTGCGTGTCTCGTTTCTAATTAGTTGGTTTAACTGAGTCTTTTATCATCTCATTGCAGGGTTCTTGATTAGTGTGAATCCGATGTTTGAGGGTGGAGTGCTTGATGGAGGAATTCGTCTCCCCTCTTATTTTGGAGTGCCAGATTAATAGGAATTACCTTGTTATTCACGTCATGGATTGTGATGAATGTGAACTCCTTCGTCTCTCACTTAGGGATACTAAAGTCATGAGTTCGCCACATCTCTCGTCTGGGTAGTTTGAGTAGTGAGTTTCCTCGCAGTTCATAGTACACGGAATAACATGTGCATCATACAATTATGGAGCTGGTTCACACCAGCTACCTCTGTCCTAATCTGGAACAACTTCAATGTCGCAGTGAACGTTTTCTTGTGGCATTCTATTTCTAGTGTTAAGAATATGATCAAACAGTAGAGTTGATGGGTATTTGATGTAATTTCTGTACCTTCCATAATCTAGATACCATAACACGCTAGCTATGTGCCCACAAGTACGCAAGATTCTGGGCCCTGATTTGAATGTGCAATAATACCCAGCGATTGGTGGGTCATCATTGTCATTTTCAATATTGTATGCTATTCAAATATGATATCTTTTCTGGCTTCGAATCGAGAATAGTTTCGTAAGGGAATAAATCCAGGCTCGTTGAAATTAATATCTAATCCTAGCACTTCTGTTTCATCTCTTAGAAGCTTATGCTGCACTCACGACGGGGCTAGTTTGATCTGATGAGTTCCAAGAGTGATACTCCGTATTCTAAAGTCACGTATGGGAAATCAGGTAGATGATTTGCTTGCAGTTGTACCCACTGACCATTCCTCCCTCCGTTACAGATTTTCAACTTCCACATGTTCTTGAAGGACGTTAACTTCTCGTACTTTCTCCAGTATTTCTTGAGCCATTTCTATTGTAGTGTCTTGCATATGAATAGGGTCGTATTATATGTTGATAATTCCTCCGGCAATACGGTAAAAATCACCTAGGTGTATAACATGTGCAGTTGGAATAGTGCCCTCAAAGAATTTGAATATTATTTTTATATGGCCGTTTCTGGATTCAAGTATCCATCTAGATTTGGTAACTAAACGGAATTCATTACTTTGCTCAGTTGAAAGTTGTTTCTGACCACGTTCTAAAACAACTGACATTTTGTGATCAATACCAAGGTGTTCATGCAAAGGTATTGTAACTCTATACCCTTGATCTACTAAAAAAAATTTTTCCTCGAACCATTCACTTATCCCGCTAATATCTTGTTCAAAATTATTGCGGAGCATTTGTGCATCATTATTCCGAGAATCTGAGAAATAAAATCCTAAAATTGCAGGAATGTATCCATTCGGTGCCACAATCAGTGCAGGTTTTAAAAGGTGATGACACTTATGCACACAATAGGATTTCTGCAGTACTCCAAAGTTACTGCTTCTCTCAATTCGACTATACGTTCCGTCAATGTAAGCCATAGCTTTCCGATTATTAGGGTTTGGATTATACAATGCATTTGCGAAGTCAGTAACATGTAGCTCAATGTATTGTTGTCTTTTTATTGCAGTAAATCCAATAAACAATGAACAAATTGTGTCATTAATGCTCTCCTAACTGCTGAAATTATATGAATTCACCTGGGCGACTAAGGAGAACCCAGAAAAATCTTAGTCCGTATGGCCGGCCCGAGCCGAACCTCCTGAATGCGAACAAATGCTCTACCAACTGAACTAAAGTCGCTCGGTGGTCACAACTGACGCATGGTACTATATAGGATGTACACATTCAGATATTTTATCAGGACAAAATCATAACCGTCAGTGCCCATTCCACCCCTTCGGAATACATCTTCGCAAGTGTTGAACGAAGTGACCTCGTATTGGCCAAACGGTCAATGATTGATGGTTGAGCCCATGGACACTTTTTTCAGGTCGACAAGATCTACAACATATCACAGTCTCAGGCAATTCCACAGAAATCAAAAAAATATCGTTATCTTCGAGTGTATTCAAAAAAGTGGCCTCGTAGTGGCAAAACGGTCGGCGATTAGTGGTTGTGCCAATGGAGAATTTTTTCAGGTCGACAAGATCTACAACATATCATAGTTTCAGGCAATTTCACTGAAATCCAAGAATTATTGTTATCTTCGAGTGATTTAAAAAGTGACCTCGTAGTGGCAACCGGCCAGTGATTGGTTGTTGTGTGCATGGAGAATTTTTCTCAGCAAGATCTACAACATATCTCGGTTTCAGGCAATTCCACCGAAATCCAATTTCCATAAGGTTAGGGAGGTCCTTTGCTCCTACATTTATGATTTTACGCAGACAGAGTTACATACTCTTATTTTTTTTATCGATTACAGTATTACAATTTTAACTTAATATAATGTTCATTGTTCTGTGTAAAGTAAATTTAGAGCTATTTGTATTTAACCCTAGCGGAAAACGGTGGAATTGCCTGAAACCGAGATATGTTGTAGATCTTGCTG
>JAGDQP010062636.1:0-11848 GCA_022664845.1 Lepisma saccharinum
GTTTACTGGATAATTGTTTTAAATCGAACTTTGATGGTTCTCAATCTAGAGCTTCTACTAAAGCTATTGTGTGCTGGAGATGCTTGGCTAAGCGCAAGTTTGGAAGTTGTCCTGCTTTTAACGCCATTTGCAAGTCTTGTGGGTCAAAAGAACATTGAAGCAAATCTAATGCTTTTAAATATTTTGTCATCGAGTACATTTACTTTAGCTGACTCATTATATTTAAGTTTTCTAACATGTGTTGTCTTACATGTATTAGATTTGCTGTTTGTGTTGTGTTGTCTATGTACCGTGTTATGTGTTATATGTAAGTTTGTAGAAAGAAAATAAAGAAATTACGAAACAATTCTGCAATCCCCCCGTCAAAAAAGAAAGAGGAAAAAGACCAGGATTACATTCTGGACGCCTGGTCTAAAGAATATCCCGCACCACCCTGTGTCACAGAACGTAGGAACATCTCGGAGTGCCGGAATTCCGGTAATCCAAGAATCTTTAGGGATAGCCTGTCCCAGATTGGGGAGAGCAAACAACTGCTCGTGATGCGCGTCCTTGAAATTCACAACCCAATTTGAACAAAGCATGTTAAAGGATTTGAAGGTGGGTCCAAAAGAAAATGTATGCTGGAATATGCCAAGAAACCCAGTGAGGAAGATAGTTTCTGCATAGCTGTAATCCTGTACGACAAAATGTCAGAAAATGTTTTTTAATCATTTGACTCATACACTCTCCAGATCAATTTCAAACGTCATTTTGCCGTACGGGATTAGACTTATGAAAATCCTCTTTTGAATATAATTAACAAACTATTGAATAATAGTTTGATATGTACAGAATCTAACAAAGTAGCAATAAATAGAGTATTAGCCTATTCATGCGTGAAATACAGTAAATGAAATAAAAATTGCGCTTTATATGATTAGAGTTTCGCTTCTATTCGGAAAAAAGTTAGAGTGTAATGATGTTAAATGTAGTGTCAAGTGGTCATGCAACCAACATCATTGCACTGTTTTCCTTTCTAAAAATGTGTGTATAATTGCTATCCACTATCAAAGCTTTCATCTGCTCGAATTACTCCTTCTGCTTATTAGTTCACAACCAGCTGGTATTTTTTTTTGGAAGAATATCATTAATAGGTATTGTTGACTTGCTAAATGGGGAATGGAGAAACGTCATTTCCAGATAAGATTTAAGTGAACTGCTGCTGTAAGAAGCGAGACCTTTCAGATCTGCCTACTGATGTTTTGCTAAAGACATTTCTTCTGATAATATTTTATGGCTTAAATATTCCACTACAGATTAGAAAGATAAACTTTCGGCTTTGTGATATCCATGAACTTTGGCATATGAAAGGAGATGGTATGAACCCAAAGGATAATATCAAATATTAGTACAATTCTCATGATGTATTTATTAGCAATAATTTTCTTGTCTCCTCGCCAAGTTGCAGATGCACTATGCATGTAGCGACTCCCTGTAAATTCCTTAAAATATCATCGCACATGGGTAGCGGATACGACACGTTTTTGATCAATTTGTTTATAGTCACCTGAAAATCTGCATTAATATTCTCCTTCCTTCTCGTACTGGAAATATTGATATCCTTTTACAGTGCGTAGATTGAGTATCTAATCTATCCTTCCAGCTCCACGTCGTTCTTCATATTAATTGAAATATTTGTTCCGATTCCTGCCTTAAACCTTAAACTCAGCACATTAGAAGAAAATAAGTACATATTTTTATTATCATTTTGTCCTTCAATAAACCGACAATTTCAGTAGATAATGTCGGATCTAACCGGTATTAATAATATACTAAACTATTCACAAATTCAATCAACTTCTACTACATACGGGCAGTAGTAAATAATACAGACATTATTATTTTTATGACTGAGTTCAGAGTTTACAATTTTCGTGTTTGTTAACTATATTGGAAATCGATAAACTGCATCCTACTAAAGTCACTACTGTAAATCATATATTAAAGTAAAGCCTAAATAAAATAACATCAAAGCTATCGTAGTCATCGGAATATGTGAGGACATTTGGAAGACAGGAAACCAGGGAGGAAGAAAATAGCAAAAGTTTGTTACCTTAAGATTAAACCACTTCCTATATCAGCAAAGAAGAGTCCGATTAAAGCAGATTCGGAATATCTGAATGAACAGAAACTAGCAATTTAAATCAATAGTATGGTCAATCAATCATCATTTTTACCGAAAGTTTAAGTAACAAGAGGAAACAGTTTAGTAAATGAGTAGGATTACAATATAAATATAGTCAACAGTTTTTGCAACAGGAAATATTCTCTCATTCTTCAATTAGTTAATTTCGAGCTAGTGTGAGGAAAGCTATTAGTTATACAGACGGTATGTTTGAGTGAAATCCATACCTGTCACCTCCAAGTGTGTTAAAGTGGTACTACAAGTACTGTAAGTGGTGTGGCTAATGCTAAGTTAGTTACTGATTCCGGCTACAATTCTTTAGCATTGAAATACGAGTTGGAGTTCTTAACACCCTAATTTATAGTTTAACTTCATCTAGCATAAGGAAATAGACGACGTAGTAGGTACATTTGTATAGAATCTCAAGGCCACTATGCCTAAGTGACACGTTGGTGAAAATACTCTAAAACCTTTTATTTCCATTCCTCAAATGAATACAACTATGAGCGTTAGAAATAAACTAAATGAGTTGTACGTTCCTCAAATTTAACGACTAAATAATACTATCTACAGAATGTCCATTAAGCAAAAACAGTCTTACAACTAATCGTGATGATTTATTCAGTCGAACATAAATGGCTTCTTATCATTAATATGGTTATATGTATCCCTATTCACTTATACATACGTAAATGTACATATAACCAGTAGGAGATTCATCTTAGAATATCATGAATGCTGTAATATTTATATAACACTTCTGATATGAATAGTATAATATGAACAGTATACTAGAAGAATTAACAATCTCTATCCCGACATCAAAAAGCTCAATATGCGATGGATCTTCAGTCTTAAAGCATATGACCAGCGTATAACAATATCTTCATGTCTTCATAACGAAAACATCTACCCAAAATTAACTGGTACGAAGCTAATAGTCACACATACTCTTAAGATTTAAATTTACGAAATACAGCGTATAAATGTTCTCCAAGAAACACCAAAGAACAGAAACATGATCCAAAGCACAATATCACAAATACTCCGGAAAGATGAGAAACCGATAAACACGTAAGAGAAGAAGTTGTTTCTTTGCTATTACCACGTCGTGTCGCGTCCTCACGCCACTTTTGAGTCATTCCACTTTCCAATAATCTACAAACTATTACGCTGAACCTTGGTTCTAGGTATATTCCCTTCTGCATATACACTATGGCGTAAAATGTTAGAATGGGTTCTTTCATTATATGCATCTTAGCACCAAGGTCTCGAAATGCAACGTACATTAAAAATTGCATGGATCTCTTATCTAAACTAAATGCAAACTCTCTATCAAGAGCAACTCTTTTCAAAGATTCTTCAATATCCAGAGTGTTATACCAATTGGAATACATGGTTCTGTCAACTGCACATGATGATGTATCAAAAAATTCTCGAATATTAGGAGGTCCTCCAAAAGATAAGTTAGAGTGAGTTAAACCTTTGAGTGTGTTAATGTCTGGATAATACGAAGGAGCGGTCAGGAAGCTTACCAGGGAACCAACATAAGCAGAACATACAACTAGTGAGTAGAATAGGAAACATATGTAGAATGCTCTGTAAGTTGTAGATCTGGGAAATTTATGCACTGAAATTCCCAACATAGATGACCATATGTAGAACCAGGGAAATCCACCACAACGAAATACTTCTTGTTGGCCGAGTTTAGCCTGCACAATTTTGTCAACAATCTTCAGAAATATGGGACTTACTATCATTACCAGAGAAACCCATATCCATATACTTCGTTGAAAAGGCATTATTATGCTCATCCATTGAGGAAGCTGTAATGATTTTGGAACAGCCAGAATCATGTATTGTACGCTTAGGACAAATGAAATATCAATATCTCCCAAATAACTGGGAATTGCAAAATAGTTAGCGAAACTTATATCAGCACGATCATATATTACATCGCCAAGTAAACCCGTATATGTTCTATTACCTAACCGTATCCCCCACTTTTGATTATCCTGCGGAGGTTTTGCAATTACCGTAAAATTCATTTCAGAAGCTACAGTGTTAAGAATTGTACCTTCAATCCCTGAAAGTTCACTTCCTTCACCACCTTCTGGAGGAATAAGAAAAACATGTGGTGGGAAAGTAAAAGTGGAGGCTCTAATACAATATCCTTTCATATTACTGGTCTTATCAGGAAAATAAAATCCACCATTCCGCTGAGTTATGCCATCACCAACGAACTGTTGATGAGTTTTTATTTCCATTCCCTTCACAGAGAATGGGAAGTATGTGTAGATGAGAGGTTGAAACACAGTTGATTGCTGGTGCGAATGGTGGACATTATACTTATGAATCAGGAGTACCATATTTAGTATATGTTCTCCAAAGAAACTGTCAAATAAATCCAATAATTCCTGCGAACTTGGACTGGAGTTACAGAGAAGCACAACAAATCTAGATCGAGGATTCCAGTTGGTAAACCTCTTTGAGGTGTTCAGAGCTGACACTAGAGCTCCTGAACTTTGAACAAAGAAATAATATGTTTTTACTGATGAGTCTCTTATCGGCGCTGATAGTATTGGTGCCTTGTTACTGTAAAGCAGAACTGGGTACTTGAGATTGTGAGTATACGCTTTCGAGTCATAGAATAGCTCAGTGCTTTCGTCTACGTAAACGGCTAAAGTGTTTCCCTCGCTGAGAATGTTACTGAGAATTTCAAGGCCAATGTTAAAAGTTAATTTGTCAGTGTATTCTATTGTCCTGACTTCTGCAAATACACCAAAGCTTAACCTGTCTATGATTTCTGTATGAAGTTGAAGAATTACCAATGTTACGTAAAGCATACATGACTTCATAGTTCAGTTGTAATTTACACTTTCATACCTGGAAGAATGAAGAACCACACAGTGAAATCTCCTTTTCTACATTTTTGTGTAAAAACACCGTTTGTATATCCTCAATTCCTTTGAAAACCTGAATATTATTGAACATAGAGATAACTAGTAGTAACAATAAAATATTCTGAAAATAAATATTCCTTCCATCTAATTGAAGATATAATTTGTGAGAATAACACTTCGTTATTTTATCAAGGCTGAATTTGTGGCATATGCGAAGGGATTTTTGAGGTGGAAATGAAAAATATAAATGCTAGAATTAAGAACTTATCATGCTGTGGATCTAGTAGGAGTAAAACATGCACGAACGATGAAGTAATATTTACTCTCTTTCGAGTATCTCTAGTATCGAGTAGTGAGCAAACAGAAAATATGCACGACAAGCGAGGTTTTATGTATATGTTTTTTTTTTAATTTTCCTCGTTAGTTCATGAAAATTTGCTTACATAAAGAACAGAACTACATCGTGTGAACTACAAGTACGTGAGTTAAATATACAGTATCATTTATATATAGATAGATAGATATAGATATATATTGTCAACTGTCATTTTTGTCACAACACGGTGGAAAATTTATTGGTAAATAAAGGTAAATAAAGATTATACATCTATATACTTTTGAATCACGAATAACTTTTGAAAAGGTGAAGGGATCGTGGCTTCCAATTGCCTTCTTTAGGATAGAGATGTTTGCGTCAAAAGAATGGACCTTCAGATTTAAGACCCCTTGTTCACAATATGAAAAGGTAAACCATCTGATTATGTACAGCATTTATCGTTTGCATACCACAAATTGGTGAATTAAATGTCTTTAATAGGTAGGTAGAGTAGAATTTCGTGAATGAAGGTGTTTACATTTCGTGAGTAAAAATGTAAAAAAAAACACCAAAATTTTAATAAACACATGTACAACTATGAAGGAACTTATTTCTTAATCATTGAGCAGAATATTCAAAGGTTTTATGATGAAAACAGCTCCAAATTTGTCATGGTCAGATTTGTTCAATTGTTGATGAGCAGACAGGGAAACTTTGAACTGGAGAATCTCTCACAGTCTTCATTTCAAATATTGCTTTGCTCTTGTAGATAGCCAGAATTTCGGTTGCATAAAATGTATGTGTTCGACTTGTTTCACAAAAAAACATTTTCACCGTGGATACCGCCAAATTGTACACAATGGATGGCTTTGTGATAATGTAGTTAGTATTTTTCAGCTAAATGACAAACCATGTTCGCAAAATTTGCTGCGATTACTGACGAATAAAGAATATAATACATTCTAATATTATCTGTGCTATGCAAATCTGACGAATTATATTTTTTTCTTCGATTGTTTAATCATTCTTGTCGTGAATGAATTAATAAAAAGGGTGTAATTTCTTGAGTAGTATTCAGAATTCATGAATGGAAGCAAAATATCCAAATTTCGTAAGCTAAAAAACAAAATCACAATATACAATATTTACAATTATCTATTAACATCATGCGCTTTCTTGAGTGTTTAAAATTTTCGCGAATTCGCGAGTCGCGAAATTCTACTGTCCCTATTAATATGTACGAAAGGTTAGATTGTTTACGTATCAATTTTCCACTAGATTATTATTTTTTTGTTATTTTGTGTGTATGTGATGAAATAACCAACGGTAAAATACATTTCCTAGTTTAAGTGAAGCGTTAACATTAAAGTATCACTGTAGTACCTATTCTTTAAGAGGACAAAACTACTGCAACACTACAATACTAGCAAGATACATTTTTAACGTATTTACCACTAGGACTGTATATTATATTTCTACACTTTAAATACATCACGTCACCTGCAAGATAAGACAAAATCATATATTCAGCTTACCTTAAACCATACATAATATTTGAAATATAAACGGTTCAAATCAGTACGTAGAATTGGCATGTTAGAACTTCGAAGTTATATATTGAATGCAGAAATATCTTAAATGTATACACTCTTCGTACAGATTAATTAAACAGTAGCTTTAATGGATTTCTGCAAGAAAATAATTTGTTAACTTGCTGGTATTTGCTCCTGACAAGTTAATGCATAAGTTTTTATCTAGAATCAACGACACCAATACATACTACAGAGCTTTGTGTCTCCATGACGTGTTTTCTCAGTCCACATAAAAGAAAAACAGGTTCAAAGAATAACGAGAGTAAAGACGAAGGAAATAGCATATTAATGACGTTCAAGGCAATAGCGAATAGCCAGACAATAAATATAAGAAATAATGATCTACAGCATCTATCAGTGTATAGTATGTTCTATTATCGGTGAATGATGATGGTGTTTTAAAAGAAGATATATTTTATTGTGACATGTTGACGATATACGGCCTTTCATAAACATTCGGGGTTATGATACAAAATTATATTGTACAGTTTCCTTTGAATACGTAACACAATGTATGAATTTTTTATATCTTTTTAATAAAAGAGTTTTACACCGTTTAGTTTGAACTAGAGGGTGTCGGATGAACGTTATAAATATGAGGGAATTTGGTCGTTTATAAAAGTCAGTATGCAAAAAATATGGGAGCTGAAAACTTTCCAGGATAAAAAGTAGAAATACAGGACCAGCAGTTTATTCAACGTACTTTCCTTCAATGTGATACACTTCTCTTCAGAAAGATTCTGCAATATATTAAACTCCTATCGCAACAAACTCTCTCTCTCTCTTGAAAGAGTTGTTGCCAACGTAAACCATATCAACTTGCGTGCATTTGAAGCGAATTGTCAACTTGTGAAACATGTGATAGTACAAATCAACTGTAGCAGGACAATACGATAGACGATTAGGTGCTTCATTAAGTACTAATTCTTTTAATTTCTGCGTTACGACACAGCTCTTGTGAAAGGTTATTCTCTTGAATAAGCATAATATTTTCGTTGATTCCCTAATGACTCAAACAAAATCAAGATAGCTAGTTATAATCAGCGGTTATTGTGGAATATTTGTCCATGTAATGAATGTGGATGATACCTTCTACAGCGCAAATGATATAAAGTTCTTGGGTCAAGGCGACTTTGGCAGTGCCACTCATTCGAATCACATTTTGTTTCTGAATCAGACGAATGAAGCTGGTTTCCTTCACAATTACAATGTGGCGTAAACCCATAAGGGATCCTCTTCAGAATAAACAAAAACATGCCAGCCCCTCTTTGACATTTCTCATCCGCGTTCATACTGTTTGAGGATTCGTTCGCGAACTACATACTCATTCCCATCTTCTGAAGAACAAGGTAGCCAACGCATTCAATAGAGATGTACAGATCTCTCCATTGTCCTCAAATCACGTCATCTGTGAGTGCACAGGATTCGCATCTTCTGGATCTACTAGAGTCTTTAGTCGCCCTGTGTGTTCATTTTTAGTCCATGAATTCGTTTAAAGTCGTTCTTTGATAATGCTATATACGAGCCGGGTGCCGCTAATAGTTGCTGGAAATTTGGCATTGAAAAAAAATATCTATATCTATTTCCATACCTCTTCTTTCGTTACAGATTGCCACACCATTACTGTTCACGACATGTATTTTCTGTCTAGAGTCCATAAGTTAATTAATTAATCTCTTAAGTTGAGTTTACATACTACACCGTAAAACACAAATAAATTACGAAGTTCGAACAAACTGAGTTCACACCTACAAAGTACAAAATAATAGACTCTCACTTACACAATACATATTATGAATTTGGTATCAAGGATCAAATAGTACAGAACACTCAAATTTGTACTGGTCTAAATTATTATTACAGCAAGCTTGAGTAAACTGTTTGGCTCCAGTTTATAAGGTTTAAACTGTTTATGATGAAGAGCATTTAAAGCTTTGATAAATCATTCTATATTTGTCACAAAAGCACAAAAATAAACGATAAGGTTCCACGACAAAAGACCGAATGTAAAAAAGGCGAACGACAAAAGAGCGACTCCAGAAAAGCGACTACAAATAGGGCGACTAACACAAAGACCGAGTTACAAAATGAGCAACCAACTAAAAGAGCGACTACCGAAAGAGTGAATGCCAAAAGTGCGAATGACAAAAAAGAGCGACTACCAAAAGGGAGAATGTCAAAAAAACTACTACAAAAAGAGCGAATACCAAAAGGCATATTTTGGTCATATGGTGACTTGTTCAGATCAGTAGGAAAATAAAAACTGTAATTTTGTTTTCGCACGATCCTTTAAATTTTAATTAGATTCTATTGGTTAAATCCATTCTCATATGCGACTGATTTTATTTTATTTTAAATGAACTGCTACTTACCTGTAGAAAAATGCTTTATTTCTCAAGAGTTGGTTTCAGCAGCTGTTCACATCAGACGGCCGGTATCTTAATAAATAGAGTTCTGGGTGGGTTCTGGATAAGTTATAACTACTACAACAATTGTGCTTTTTCTAACATGACATGGTTAAGCCATCCATTTCTAATATTGAGACATAAGATTACGTGTTGTGTTGTAATTAACTACGGTGAGTTGTTAATCAAACTATCGCGGCTCTGTTATTCTCGGAGATTTAGGCCCAAATCGGTGACTTCTTGATATCGAGGGTTACCCATTGTCATCTACATATTTGTTTGTGATCTAATGTTCTTGTTACCAATTATTGAAAGGAAAAAAATTGGCAAACTTTCCAGTTGAAACTTAGTAACAAATAAACGAAGAGGTAAATTGATCGTTTACTTGTTACAATATTTTAACTGGAAAGTTCGCCATTTTGTTTTCCTTTCAATAAATATATAACTACAAGTTTACTTTAATTAGAACAGGCTGATATGTTATAAAGTTAAGTTACTGTCAAGTTATAAAGTTAAGTTATACCACTTAACTTTATTGTAAAAACAGACAGCAAGCTTTACAGTTTCAATGCTCTTTCTCTAGCATAGACATTGTATGAAAATTAGGTAAAAAAAAATTCTTCAAAGCATAAAACTTGGTATTCATATAGTACTTGACCACACAAGTAACATAATAAAGTGCCCAAAAATCAAACTTGTGCTTCGGCCACACTGTAAAACAAGCCCTGGTAAATCCAACTATACTGGCATTGCTAAACTGTGTTGTTAATTTTTATAGTTATCGTAACCATAATTGTGCTACGGTAACGATACTCTTGTGCTAAGTTGACTATATCTCGTATCGTTGTATGATTAGGATTCCTAAACAAGTATAGTTAAAGTTTATATTGCTGGGGAAATCATAGGTATGGTTGATTTTAACATATTCCTTCATGACCTACAAATTTGACAATATATTTATTGTTTCTGGAATCATACTGTATGGTTATTGGATGCGCATGCGCAGAAAATGACAAAAAGTATAGTTAACATTACAATATTTTTTCTCGGACTCTCGGAAGCCATTGAATCGATAGAAATTAGAAACATGTAGCTAAGGATGACGAAGGATTTGTTACAGCATCGTGTGAAATTATGACATGAGTATTCTTGTTATGATTACGAAGAATAAACTTATTGCACAATTTTACGTAAGTGTATATCAACAGAATAGTGATAATTGTGGAATCTGAATTTGTAATCAACTACTACTGCTAATGATTTATTTGTTTGGTATTAGTCTTGAATGTAATGCAAAATGTTTCAGTCATAATGTATTTGCTAAAGTTTATACCCCACAAAAGTATCATGTAATAGTTGTATACTTATAGTGAAACCAAACTTCGCCAACAACAAATTTGTATTTTCTTGCAAAGTTAAGTTGACATAGATTCCACTCTCTCTGAAGACCATTTAGTGATACATATGGTCACAGCAACAATAGCATATTAATTTCTAGCAATATTTGTATAGTTAACGTGTAAACTATATAGTATAGCCAGACATGATTCCTCCACAGTTAATTCTACTATACGGTATTGTATAATTAACAAATTATCTTGTTAATTTAACTAGAAACAAGAATTTGACCGTACAATATCGTTACCAGTATTGTAATTATGACAATAGACCTAACCATATGTATTGTCATCATGACAATACACGATTGACAATACTTGTATGGTATTTGCAACCCATACTATTGCTGTCACAAAATTAGCTATGAAAAATCACGTTATGTGGTTACTTTAACCATACATTTTTTTAAAGCGTGCACCATCTTAAAAAATGACGGCTAAAATTCATTTTTTTTTTAGTTTTAGCGGAAAGTAAGCACCACATCGGAAAAAAAGTTTCAAATGAATTTTCTTCAGCATAAAATGATGGTTCTTTTTTAATTATTATCATTTTCTTTTCTTTTTTTCATTTGACCAATCCTGAAGCCACAAAACGACATCAAACGAAAAGCACTTCTTTTGAAAAAGTCAATTTGTTTTTAGTTCGGTTTTAACTGGCAGCAAAAAATGTCGACGCCGATAATGGGATGAAAATAAATAAGTAGCAACAAAGCTGGAACGATACATGAAATGGAAATAACGTTTGTGGGAAGTATCTTCCAACAACATGGTGGATATCAGAAGTGAAAACGCGATAACCGGTGATAACCGGATTGTTAGTGTTTCCAACTGAACATATGCAAATGACACTACGCCTAAATGATGCAGAGCTAGATTATGGGAGCTTCTTTTCTCGTTTCGATGTAAGTAATCACCACCCAAAGTTCGTTACGACTTTTTCTGAACAGCCTATAGAGAAAGTGCTTGGTCATCGAAGTAACATCTGAAGTCTTCAAAAATCGAAGTTGTGCTTCGGACGCCATCTTGGAAAGTGGCGTCCAATATTCACCTATTTCCAGTTTGAACAAAAAC
>JAGDQP010062640.1:0-11847 GCA_022664845.1 Lepisma saccharinum
TCTAATGATATCTAGTATCCTCATGCCACCCTTCCTGTATGTCTTAATCCCTTCCCTCTTCAGAATTCTTCTGATCTTCATTGTGATCACCCCTGCTCTTTCAATGTCGTGCCATCCTTTCTTCTTCTTTATCTTCCTATCTCTTGTTTTCCTTCCTTTTCCTCCTACTCCTTTCCTGTCCTTGTCACCGTAACCATTTCCTATCAGCTGCTCCCATAGCCTTTCAACGTCTTTCTCCTTTTGATCCTCCTCCATATTTATCATACCAATCCTTTCTTCCATATTTCTAATGAAATTTAGTTTTGTTCCCTTGTCGACGTCACTTCTCTTATGGCAGTAAACGCCCGCTGCACAGTCCTTCTGGAACCACGACGTTACAAACTTGCCTTCTTTTGTTCTCGTTATTTTCATATCTAAGAAATTCAATACACCGTCTTCTTCCATTTCTCTCTCAAATATAATCCCCTTTTTCTCTTCATTCAACTCTCTAATAGTTATCTAATCGCCTTATAGTGCCTTTCCAAACTTCAAAACAATCGTCTACGTACCTACAAAACACCAGTAATTTATCATTACTTTTTGCTATCACTAAACCTGCTATTACCGGGCTTATACACGAACCAATGCTTAATTCATCCTTCATTTTTACTATCCTGTCTTGCTTATCTTGCAGAAACTATTGTCCCACAAAAACCTTAACGCCTTGTTTTTGTAATAAATAAATATTTTTAAGAAGGTGTTTCCGGCAATTATCAGTTGGAAGTTGTTTGTGATCGAGTGGCTCATCAAATCTGACAGGTGAAGGGCAGGTTCGCTCGCCCGTGGAAGGGCAGCGCTAGGGGAAGACCAGTGAACTTTTAATTAGTTGTGATCACTGATTGGTGGAAAAGAAAAGACCTTTCTTTATTAATTAAGTAATATTTCTATATTCAGTTGTAGAGTGTAGTCTGAGGAAGGAAGTGGTATACTTCCGAAACCGTTACGTTTTGAGTTATTTTTGTTATTAAAGAATTCAGCCTTGTCAGAAAGCTTTGTTGTTCTTTATTCACGATGGATACAAGGCTATATGCAAGGGTAGCCTAGCTAAGTTAGGCCAGACTGGCAATTTGTATATTTGATTATTATCCGACAATTTGCATTACTGCTACATAATGTGGAGACGTTATTATTAGTTATCATTATTAGGTTCAGTGAATTTAGATTCGATTAAGTTAGTTTACTGTACGTCAGATTATATTTTGTACTTTTGGCTCGTGTACTAAACCCAATGTCAGCGAGGCCTACTTGCTACAGCTTTAAGTTGGACGACATCTAAATAAGAATACTATTGATCTAAGTTAGGTGAAATCTAAACAAGAATAACTTTAGATGATACAATATATAATTACACAGGATTTATATACTTATTAATTTCGTTGTTAATCAATATATGTCGAATTGGTTCTTGATGGAAAGTTATTCCTATGGTGTTTGTCGCTGTTTGCGGGATAACTGTATACGTCTGCGAAATTCGGGAATACAGATGGCAGGGATAAATGTACCGGGATTTATGATATACGTTATGAATGAAAATACCTTAATAATGTATGTTTCTTGATGAGATACAGATTCATATATTCTTTTCGGCTATCAGCCGTGTGTAATTCTATATGTGTAAAACTTTTAGATAACCGTTCACACTTTAAGCTTCTAATTTTAACCTTTGTTTCTAGGTTCATCTGTGCACAAAAGTTGTTAATAACATTGCCCTTAACGATGAATTTCGTTGTGGAGAAGCAACGTGCAACGTGTTTCTAGACTGCAAAAAGTGAGAATAAAGGTTTCATCCATTGTGCTCACACACTCCAACCATTGTCCATTGGTAGCACAGTTCCTTGTCAGAAGATCAACAGAAATTATCATGCGGGAGGATTTTCTTGTTTTCATTCAGCCGTCGGAGGAACCCAACGTGAACTAATCTTGAGAAACTTCAAGTGGCAATTTTCTTTCGACAATGCAATTAGAGAATCTTGTATGGTTGCTCATATTCTCAACAGTTCACCCTCTGCCCTAAAGAGCTCAACACAAGCAATGGTTTCTGCGATAATGGCTACAATGGGCCATCCAGCTCTTCGCAAATCTTCAGTTGATTGCTGCCGAAGAGTAAATTCACGAACCCATTTCCGAACAAGTACTGTCAACATGGGCACTGCCTCCACAAATATTCCTCAACTGATTATGAATATCAACGGTTTCTTCACTACATACAGATAAAAATTTATCACAATTAAAAGCTTAAAATTTTGCAGTTATAACTTTTAACACTTTGCAATATACGTGATTCGTAAAAGTCAGGGGAACATAAGAAGATGAAACAGGTCCTCTTATGTGAAATACAGAAGTGAAGATGGTGTTTTTGATTATTGGCTCACTACGAAGGAAAGAGTAAGTTTTGGGGTAGTTAAAACGTCATTAAAACAAAGAAATAGTTTCACCCTTGAAGGTTTGTTTTTATTTATCCTTTTCATGTTTTCATACAAAAGTAATACCATGAACATACTATTTGTACATATATGGTGCTTAGCCCTTATTAAAATTTATAAAAGGTATATTAGCATTTTACGTTTAAATAAATATCCATTATATACACGTTTTTACCTTTTACGAACACTTTTCTCATTCGGCAAAAAAGCTTCATCAAATTAAAAGAGAATTCACAGCTTCACTTGGTATAGTTTCAATATACTCAATGACACACAAACTAGTATAATAAAGAATTCAGTCATTCGATTTCTACCAAACAAAACCTTTGGTTACTCATCGCATTCATGTTTTAACAAATAATAATAATACATTAATATTTGCACAAGAATTAAGACATACTGATTAAGATCCAGCCAACGATGCACGAGACATCCTATTTACAAATAGAAAAATACTCTTATCTCAGTCCAGATGATCCTCGAATAGTATCTTTTATTAAGGACAGAACCACCTTCCCTTTTCCCACAGCTATAGTAAAGATTAATTATCTAAGGAGTTGAAATTCGCATTTTTTTCAAATCTAAACATAGTGTAAAGTACAAACAGTACATACCCACTCATCTTAAATTTAAAGTACTGTTCCAGACAAGGTTAGTACTCTCTGCTATATCTAAATTTGCCAATTCCTGTTTTTTTGTCAGTTTTTCTCAAAAGAGTCCATACATAGCCATACGGTAGCTTAGACGAATGACTGTCCATAGATAGAGGCAGAAGATTTATTCATCTGTTCTATTTCGGAAGCTGACCGCCGAAAGTGATTATAATTTAAAAGCTCCTTTTATAGAACATATTCAGATTACAGTACGTGTGAATTAAGGGTGATTCATAGGCTTAGGTATTCTATTTTAACATCCTCTCAATTTTGAATTTCTTGTACTTTTGCTACAATTTCAACCGTTCATCTATGCATAGAGTCACTACGAAACTCATTTTTTTAGTAAGAATAATTCGTCGCTACCGTAGGACATTTACGCCAAATGCTTATCGAAAAAGCAAATAAAATTTAAACACAGCCAGATATATATACTACATACCAATTTACGACGACGTTGAAAACAATTTAAACACACGCAAGTCACCAAATATCACAAAAAGCCAGAAAGCATTTCTTCACAGAAGCGGCAACAGCGAAAAGACTAATATTACTAATTTGTAGATCCTTTTCTATTAATTATAAAATATGTGCTTGATGAAAGTTATACAGGAATGAAAAGAAAACCTTTTTCTCCAAACATGAGTCATCTTAAGGTATGTGTAATACTAATACACATACAGAAATGTTGCCACCGAAGAAAGTAATCAGAACGGCATTTCCTGTCTCTATGCATTTGCTAATACTCCATACTGTTCATAGCAGGAGAATGTTCTTTAGGTACTTCATATACGAGTTACGGAAATCACAACTTGCAACTTGATACACACAGGACGGAATCAATTCCGTACGTAAGGAACTTATTCACGAAGTACTCCGATGGTTGTTTATGAATTATTCCATTCTACTGGAGCGAAGAACTATCTCACATTTTCAAGGCTAGATGTGTTCCTGACGATCACAGTAGAGAATATTTAGAGTTCTTGCTTGCCTGATGTGCCACACCGCTTGTGTTTACATTCTAAGGAATATGTAAAATAGCTGCAAGAAAATAAATTGGTATGTTGACAAGAGAAATTATTTTGCAAATCTTAGTAAAGTATGAGGTAGAGAAAGGTTATTGTGACTAAACTCAGTTAATAGAAAGTTTATCCCAAACCTGTACACACAAATAGTAAAGATTATGAAAGCAACCTAGTTCCGAATATTTCCGCAATACTGATGCTGATGATCATGGTAATAATAATAATAATAATAAAAAAAAATGACAGTACATGATTCCTACCTATTCATTATTTATGTTATTTCCAAAATTAAGAAATTAATTACACCCTCAATTTTTGAAACTGAATAAAAAATTGATTTAACTATCACATTGGGTTCGTGCATACCACGTTGCTGATGCAATGCACAGTAAACAGCAAAATTGTATACTTCTTATAGCTACACTTTTAATGTTTATGTACTACAAAAACTAAAAATTTCAGAAGTATACGCTTAGAAATTACCAAAACTGACAGATAATAATTTAAATAACGTGTACAGTTATTTATTCCATTATGATTACAAGTTAATACTGTAACTTCTTACCTGATAAGAGAAATAAATTATCCATTGTATTTAACCATATATGCTGTATACGTATTTTTTAAGTGCTGTTACCGCCCATACAATTCATTTTATCTTATCTTACGTATTTTTTAATGACAGACATTATTGCGCGGGAAGTTACATTTAGAATACACTGTACTTATGTGGCATATTCTAGTAGATTTCGTTATTTGACGCGTTCTTCTGGGATTTAACCACGACTTATTCATAAGAGAACAACACTCACTGATAAAGAGAAATATAGAAGATGGAAAAGTTATAGAAAGTAATTAACCTAACTAGACATGTTTATATCATTAGAGTTGCCCGAGACATTGATGAGAAGCCGGTGCTATATGAGCGGCCATATTTATCGGCTGAAAACGGCAGCCATGTTAGTACACGAATGTACGTGTAAATATTTCTATGAAAAGGTTAATAAATTATGTACCTTTTCTCTTAAAGTAAACTTGTACAGAGTCCAGTAAACATTCGCCTGGTCGATCACGTAAGCTAGTTAACGAAGGTTGTCTGAGAACCGATATTGATATATGGTAATAGTCAACCTTTGCTTTACAAAACAATCATTAAAGTATTGTAACCCACTCAAATAAGTTCCAGCATGATTTTAGTTTAATTTCCCTTTTTTTTTCGTTAATATTAAATCATTCTTGTAATACATGAATTTAGGCTAAATAAACCGGTAGTCGGGATTTTCTCGAATTCTGTTTTAGAGCGAAGCTGTTGACAAGAGATATTTAGGGAATAGATAGACCAATGCACCCCGACTCTCACCATCAATTTCCGACATTTAAGGCATCCGCTTGGAACCTCATCGAACAGCCTGTATTTATGCACCAAGACACGTTTGTTCCGCGAATAAAAATTAATATCAGACACCTGTGTGATTGACTCAATGGGAACCATCAACATGACTCGTCCTCACCAATGATCTATAAATAATAACATCCGATCTTTAAGTGTCAATTCAATCATGTCTCCCGTCTTGCATTTCATGAGAACATTAACTTCAGCAACAACTATGAGGAAGGTTTTATTGTTACCGTCACACGACTATTCGTCACCCAATCGAAGATGATCAATGTCACCTGAACACCAATTTCCGCTTCTTGTTAAATTTCAGCTATTGAAAGTGCCAAATCCAATTTCCTCCTTTTGGGTTTCTCCCATCCTGTGAAACTCATCTTTCCCTAATTTCCACTTCTATCCCATTGCACAACTTGTCAAACAAATGTTATTGGCTATAAAAGATATCTTTTCTTTCCACTCACTCTCGAGTCTTATCTGATCATTCGTTAAGCTCAGTTCAATTTGTGCAGCCGCGATACCAAAGTGACAATCAGTCTTCGTACCAAAATTAAGTTTCTGTGCCGTTTCGGACTTCGTTATTTTGTGCTTCAAAAGACTGGCTTTGAACATTTAGAACTTAAAACAATTCTTCAGGAGAGCGGAAAGTGAGATTCTTCGGTAGCGATTTTAGAACTTTCGCTAACGCAATGTGGATTTGGAAGAAATAGATCCAAGTTGGACCAGATTTCGCCTTGAGACAAATTTTGGAGAGGAAATGGAAATACAATGGGACCATTCACCAGCTATTCATTGATTTAAAGGAAGCATATGATTCTACCAAAAGGAAAAAAGTTATACAGTATTCTGGTACAATTTGCAATTCCGAAAATACTTGTTCAACTAGTGAAGATATGTCTCAGCGACCCCATAAGCAAAGTACGGATAGGTAATACGTCAGATAGTTACGAGATTCGCAACGGATTGAAACAAGACGATGCCTTATCACCACTGATGTTTAACTTTGCGTTAGAATATGCGAGTTTAAAAATTAAAGGGGACAAAAGGAACTATCATTGAATGGTTTGAATCAACTGTTCGTATACGCGGATGATGTAGATTTAATAGGGTACGATACAGATGCACTACAAAGCAACACCGATGTCTTAGTAGAAGCGTGCTATGAGATAGGTCTACAGGTAAACATAGAGAAAACAAAATACATGATAACAAGCCGAAACACAGGGAATGAAGGAAATCATAACATAAGAATCAGGGATGTGGTCATAGAGAAAGTAAACAAATTTAAATACTTAGGAGCATACGTAACAAGCAAAAACGAGGTCACAGAAGAAATGAAAAGTCGCTTAGTATCGGGCAACGCATTATTCTGCCGGTTATACTTTACGGTTGCGAAAGTTGGAGTACGACCCTAGCAGATGAACAAAAATTACGAGTGTTTGAAAATAAGGGTTTGAGTAAGATATACGGGCCGAAACGGGACGAGATGACTGGAGAATGGAGGAGACTACATACTGAAGATCTTCACGGACTGTACGATTCACCAGATGATGTAAATTTAATGAAATCGCGACGACTAAGGTGGGCAGTTCATGTAGCTCGGATGGAAGAAAAACGATTATATTCTATCCTGGTTGGAAAGCCGGAGGAAAAGAGACCGTTGTGAAGACCGAGGCGTCGTCGGGAAGACAATATTAGAAGAGATCTTCGAAAAGTATGTGTTCATGATGAAAACTGGCTTGATGTTGCCCAAGATAGAATCCAATGGCGAATGTTTGTTACTGCGGTGATGAACTTGCGAGTTCCGTAAGCCATAGAGTTAGTTAGTTAGTACCTTATATATAGAGGATATAAAGGAAGAACCATGTGTAAAGGTTACTTTTACGGTAGAAAAAGAGACTACTACTTAATGAAAAGGTACTACTACTGCTTAATATATCGAGCGAAAATCATCCACAAAGATAGAAAAGGAGGTACGTTTTACAGCTTCCGACGCATGTTCACATGAAAGTAGAGAAGAAATGGTAACGTGGAATGGCTAGGTATTTATACGTATATGAGTAACAGTGTGGCCGGTTCATGAAGGCAACTTATGTAAATTAATTGATAGCAGTCGAGGTAAACACTGAACAGTGACGTCAGGGTAAAATAAAAGAAGTAAGAGTCGGAAAAAAACAAAACAGTTCGAACAACATTGAGAATGGTCACGTTGATACCAATATGAGTACACTGCAAATTAATCAAGTATTTGGCAACACATTTTTACCCCTTCCGGAGGATCACGCTTGTGTTAGACGCTTACACTCTTTAGTCGCATCCATCTGTTTAACTTAAGATCTTTTTTACCACTTCTCGCCGATGAGAGTATGGAAGTCTTGGGAGTTCAAAAACATAATCAACTTTAAAAAGGTCAGTATGACAAATGTAAACAATACAGACTGTACACTTAAAAAGTATTCATGTTTAATAATAATACTGCCTATATTCATAGTGAAAATAATTTACGAAGCAACAATACCTGAAGATGATGATCCCTGCTGAATGGTCACTGGTTGCCAATGAACAGGAATAAACCAGGGTCGATTCATGAAGTTCACATTTATGAAAATAGGTAATGAATCTGGCGTATTACTTTCATTATTTTGAATCCCATTAATCTGCAAATTAAATGTAAGAATTTACAAGAAGAAGAAAAAGAACACATTCAGAGTTTAGTTCACATACTGAGGTATCATATTGAGTGAAGTCACTCAGTGCTAGCTGCTCACCTGATGATTAGGAAAGCCAAGTTAGAATCTAGAAACAGACTATCTTCACTCACATTATCGAGTATTCTCCCGCTTGTTAACAGTTGAATACTGGAAAAGGTTTCCTGTCAGACCTACAGACACTTGTAACGAAAGTAACAGACAAGATAGCATATACACGGTCATTCCAGTTATTGTTAACCTATACCTAAAATATCATGCAAAAATGACCATAACGAACAATTCCATATTTAAAACTACAAACTACAAAATAAACCATACAAGACAATCATTTGAAGGTCAGGTGAAATTGATTGTTAACTTTGTTCTTTTATTGGTTAAAATTAAACATATTTTTATTATTATTTGGGTTCCGTTTTTGATTGCATTCAATCTTATCTTCAAGACAGTAATTTTACAGTTGTTGTTCAAGAATGTACTTCTAACGTCTGCTGTTCCTCACAAGGATCCTTGTTGGGGCCCGAATGATAGTGACACTTTGTTCAACTGGTGAAAATTACGGAAACTTGATCTCAATATATAGTTGCTGCCACACCGTTGCGACCTTTTTCCTACATGTGGTAATAGGATAAAAGGTCGCGATGATATGGCTGCAACTTTACCCAATTGTTTTTACATTGTGTTTTCTAACGAAATTTGTAATATTTTCGTTGGAAACTAAACTATAAATAATATATCTCTTCGATGATTAAATGATGTTTCTGACTTGGGCACAGTATTTGACAACAAACATGTTTGCTAAACACACACTTTCAAAAAAAAATTCTGCTAATTGTGTTCTAGGGCTTAGAAGAAAAGACAACGTTTCCAATTTTCCGTCGTCAGTCACATCCATGCTTAATTTATGCACTGGTCAGGCTAAACTAGAATAGCCTACTGTAGTGTAGTTTGGAATCCTCGTTGCGTTGTACATTGTTAAACGAAAGAAAAGAACAAAATGTCCCTCCTACAATGATTTATAATATTCTTTTAATACCATTCAATTCAAGCTTCCATTATGAATATTGTACATTATTAGGGATAAGAACTATATCTAGCAGAAGTGCGTACATAAACAAAGTTTTTCTAAAATCTTACTGAATTTGAATTTACTTTGAGGCTTTTAGGCAACTATGGCTTAGATCGTATGGATGATGATGGAATGAAGAAAGTGGGAGGAAACGGGAGAACCCCGTGAAAACCCACGCACACGGTGTTTGTCCATCACAAAGCGCACTTGGCATGAGCAGGGATCGATCTGACGACCTCTAGCACCAGAGGTGAGCGCTCTACCAACTGAGTCACTGTGGTCCCTAAAAATATATTGACGGAAATACCAACTGGCCCAAGTTACTACTACTTGAATGTGTGAAGATGCTTGTGAAAACGCTAAGGAATTATGCAGCTCTTAGCTTGAAGTACGCTTCTGCAGAGTCCAGTAAACACCCACTTATTAGTCGATCATATTAAGCTGATTAACGAAGAGTCTCTTAGAAGCGATGTTCTCCAGAATAAAGTGCAAGTTACAAAAGAAACAGTGGGAATACAAAGATGGCATAGACTTGGAGCTGTTAAGAGTCGATGGAGAGAGCAAACCCATCATAATTCAATTCGTGTCGAACAAAATATACTGTAAAATGCTACAGAAGATGATGCTTACTAACACTGATCATCATATCTCGATAACCAAGAATCTTACTGGCATGAACCTTGATTTCTTTCATGCAGCAAGAAACGGTGGAATGTTTCAGCGAATGTGGACTTCCGATGGGAAAGTTCTTCCATTGTCAACAAACGGCGTCGTGAAAAGCGACAATCTGGATGATGTGAGAATCGCAGTGAGTGAAATGATAGTGAAGATACATTCGCAATTTAAATGTAGTTTCGAAAGTCACCACGTGAAAATCAATACCCTACTGATACACTATTTGAATAACGTCACCTACATCTTTTTTTCATTATTTCTTAGTATTATTAATGTATTTTATGTTTTTCTATCATTACTATATGTTATTTGAATCGAGTTTTAATCTCTTTTGTGTATCATGTTCTGGATATAGTCCACATAAAAATATTTTGCACATATTACACAAATCGAATTAGTATGTATTCTCAATACATTGTGATCGCGAATAGGACTAAACGGTTCCGCTTTCCTCTTTCTCTCTCTTGCGTTCTAATTCTCCACTGCCTACAACAGGTCACAATAGGAGGGGCAAGCACACAACATAGCTCCTTTCTTTTCGTCAGGTTGACGACCTCTCAGCAACGCTACAAGACATAAAAATGAAATTTCGTGCAAACTTGTATCTTTGTTTAGAAGACCTGCAACTAGCAGACACACCTAATAACATCTCAGTATGGCATGAGATAATTACTTTGAAATTGATGAGATAATTACTTCTAATTCAACTCAATGCACTTTCTGGTAAATTCAGAATTATGATTAAATTCCTTAATCGTGGATGAACATATAAAATTAGATGGTTTCAAAATGTACAGATTAGGTCGGGATACCCCAAAACAAATGCAGGGGTCATTCATTCTCTACATTAGGGACAATTTTATCAGCAGTGCAACCCACATTATGCTTAACTGTTTTAATGTTTATGCTTTATCGGTATATTTCAAGGACTTTTCAAAACCTTTACAATTTTATTCAAGTATATTCAAGGTTTTTAAGGAT
The DNA here is from genome assembly GCA_022664845.1 of Lepisma saccharinum. Lineage (NCBI taxonomy): Eukaryota > Metazoa > Arthropoda > Insecta > Zygentoma > Lepismatidae > Lepisma > Lepisma saccharinum. The sequence continues at coordinate 10,967 of JAGDQP010062640.1, forward strand.
CCGTACGAACCCTGATCGTAAGGCTACTTTACATATATATTCACACCAAGAAAGCGATTCCTTTCTCCCTTACCCTCAGAGGACAACGCCTGAATTCCACCACCTCTGCTGCTGAAACTTACAACCAACGCCTCCAGGAGGCTCTAGTCAACCGAGGCTAACCTTCTAACCAAACAGATCCGCCGTGCATCCTCACACACTCAACCCACTCAAAAATCCAACCCATCGTTGCCCAACCCACCGGGTCTAATCACCCAGTTTCATCCTAAACTAACCAAGGTCAAACAAATCCTACACTCTAATTTCCACATTATCCAATCTGACCCAGACACAAGATCAATATTCCCCACCAAACCTAGATTAGTTTTTCAACATCCACCTAATCTTAGAAACATCTTGGTCGGTACGAATCCCTCCTTTCCACCACACCAAACCGGCGCACAGACATGCCAGAGACCCAGATGTAAGGTCTGCTCCATTTTCATCACTTCTCCCACAATCACTATCAATACTGCTAATGGTCGGTACACCCTCAATCCCAAGGGTACATGCCACACCCCTAATGTTATATACATCCTAACCTGCAAGTTCTGTGATGCCTTTTATGTGGGGGAAAAAGTTGTGCTCTTAACATTCGAATTAATAACCATCGTCACTTCTGTACTATGAACAAACCGGATGCCCCAGTTTCCTTGCACACCGAGTCCCACAATACCAATTTTGATCTATTTTTCCTGGTTGCCATAATCCACATTTTACCCCTACGACCAGCACTCAACACGCCGTCTGTGGGAGAATGCCTTTATTCACGGTTTGAGCGCGAAAATAAAACCTGGCCTTAACCTTCAATAACTCTAAGCTCCCCTTTTCCTCTGCATTTT
>JAGDQP010062641.1:0-11847 GCA_022664845.1 Lepisma saccharinum
ATCATTGCATGCCCCTCCTTACGAACACCAAAAATTTCAATTCTAGGTGTTCGTAAGGAGGGGCATGCAATGATAAATCATGCAAATGCTATTGAAAAATGAGTCTGCCTTTCATATTCCCCCGACTTCAAGCAGGTAGAATTGTACGATTTTTCGGAATATCGATTTGGGACTATTTTTGTTCGATTTATATTGTATTTCAAACTATTTTTTCGATGCGAACTATATTCGTTTTTCAACGATTTTTCGATTTGTTATCGATATCGATGTTTGGTATCGAAATTCGGAAATCGCAGAGCCCTACAAGCAAGTTCTAGCAAATAAAAGATAAGCAACGCTGCCATTATTGTGTGTCATTTAGGTTGTCTGTCTCTCACGATGTTGAGGACTTCCGTTGCCTTCATCTGTGGCTGAGACTTGAAATGCGTAAAGTGGGAGACCATATGGGACGGAATCGGTCAGGTAGTTCGACTGTACCATTCTGGTATTACAGCCCTCTCCAAAACATAAAAGCCTTAGGTTACTATATGTTTTCTTCAAAACCACAGACATGTGGATGGAATGTCTGTGGTTTTGACCCAAATGTTGCCACTTCTCTCTGTACTATTCTTTCCTTCCTTTCCCTTTTTCTTCCTTCCTCTCCCTCTCTTTGGAAAAAAGATATGACCACCTTTCGCTTCTGCAATCTGCTTCGAGAAAGTGGCAACGCCAGAGAAAATTTCTTTTCGGAATCTTTCTGGTGGTCGTGTCAATGTTTGGTTAACCGCAACTGATAGGGGGTTCCGGTTCCTTCACCGAAGACTTTCATGCTCTGAAGAGGACATTAGTATGGTGAGACTAAGGAAAAACTCGGAAGAAACCTTAGTTAGGATGGTCGGTTGCTTCTGGACCTTCTGAATGCGAAACCAACGCTGTACCAACTGAGTTTTGGTTGCTCACCATCTCTTTCAAGGAGTTGAATAATAAAGTGAATTTCTTAATAGTTTTTTTCCTACCTTTCTCTATTTGTACCTTGAAAATATTACAATGGGAGCACAACAGTAATGTCCTCTACAACACGTTGAAAGTTTCATCAAAATAGGTACTTCGAATGAGTTATGGCTGAGTTTGATGTAAAATGCTGTTTAATTTATTATTTTTTTTTAGCAAAGCTTTTTTTTAACGTGTTTTGGTCCAAGTAGAAATTAATTTATTTCGTTGTTGAATTTATATTAATGTACAAAAATGACACCCATCACCTTAGCTCGTTTAAAGTCTAAGAGAGGACGTCCGTCGGCGAGCACATTTCCGCGGAAGGTAAGCTGATGGTAGTCCCCATGGCTTAATTGAAGTACCATCCCGAGATTCGCGTGGTGAAACGGATGAAAACATTGGGAAACGACCAGTCAGGATAACCTGCAGCAGGACTCGAGCTCATGTGCCCCCCAGTTTTGAATCGCAGTCCCTAACGCTAGCTATTGGACAATGAGGGCTGCATTCTATTTTCTTTCCTCCTTGATTATACGATGTATGTGTTTTGGTTTATCATTTTAATTCTTTGAAATTCCTTGTTTATTAGCACATTTTGGGGGAGAGGTGTGAGAAGATTGTATAAATAAAAACGAAATTTACTTATGAGAGCAAACAGCATGTCTGCCAGTGTGTACAGTTTGAAACTCTGACTAGAATTTTACGTTTAAAGAGTTATATAATTAATTATATGAGTTCAACTGGTTGCTCGGTAATTGAATCTATTTTGAGGCACAAGAATTCTGGATACTTTCCCTTTCGGAAACGAAGGAGAGCGAAAATAGTCGCACAAAGATAACTGACAGATAACTTGTTTACAATCATCTGGTGATTGTCTTCTGCTGTTGAGATGCTGTGCGAACAGCAGTTGCTATGGCGACGAGGTTGATGACCCTGTTTTCATCTTAATGCTGTAGGGTTCTCATTGGAGGAACACTGAATAAGAATTATAACTGTCTATAGGAAAGAACATTTCTGATTCACGTGGGTGGTTAATACCATATTCGACAGATGCTTTTGGTGTTTGTATAGCACACACGCACACACTACATTCAGGAAGTCTTATGCACCTTTTTGTATGTTTCTTTTTCAAACTTGTAATGGTGATGTGTATCAAGACGAGAAGGGAGGAGGGTATTATACAATGGTGTTTGTGTCATCTATTTGCATGTGAACTTCTTTTCTGGCACAATATTTATTTAGGTGATAAGAATATAATTTAGAAATTTCGTTATTTATTCCAAAGCCGTTTGGAAAATTACCTATTAATCATTGTTTGGCATACAATGCCAAACTAATGTTTATTAAATATATTGAGTGTTACTTATTAGTAGCAATCAAATCCGCATATCTCATTTGATGCACGAAAATGGGTCTTTTACGCGGCAATACATTTTTTTTAACATTCTAAAAGTATTTAATTCAAAGCTTTCAGATTTGTAATTGTAAAGATATTTGTAATTGTTTAGTTATTTGGTACGAGGAGGAACTCAGAAATGAAGGGTTTTAAACCAGACTAGCCTAACCTTCCTTCTGGATTACATCAAGGTGTTCAAAAATTATAACGCTTAATACACAGGTGGTTCGATTTTGGGAGTCCTTTTCTAGTCAGTACATAGTTAATAGAGTGTATGTAATCCAACATACAAAAGTTATACAAATAAAATATGTCAAATGTAGAAAATATTCAAGCAGTTAAAACCTACTTCTTTATATGTGGTAAAAATGGGTTAGGCTACCATGGTTTAAAACCCTTAAAATATGGTCCAGACTAACGGAATCAAGTAAACGCTTTCCTCTGTTTTTGAGAAGCTCGAATCGTGCTAGTTCGTTTAAAGAATGGCGGCTACGGGCCATTGTAGAATCTGTGCTTAGTTTAGTTTTCAGGTTAGGTTCTTTTAAGGTTGGTTTGGTCAGTTTAAATAAATATGAATGTAATATAAACGAATCATTTTAAGTTTGCTCTAATTTGTCTTATCCAGATATTTTAGGTTAGAAGTTTCTTATATGGGAATTTTAAGGATTTCGGTACTGGGAGAAAAAAAGTTACAGCTGTAGCTAGATTTGAACATGGGTTGCTCAGTTAGAAGTCAAGTGTCTAACCGACTTCGCTAAATCGTCAAGTTGAAAGAGCACTAGATTGAAACAATATAGAGGATAAAAAATGTTGCTTAACCTCAAACACAAACAAAATTACTTTCACGACTTATGCCATGGTTTAATCACTTTTCCATTGGTTAATTAGGGATCACAATCCCCATTTATTGAGAATATGTTCCATTTCTATGAAAGAAAGCGCAGCATTTGACATGTTGTTACGATAAGAAAGCAGTAATGCTGCTGAAGTGTTTGGCTGTCGCCATCTTTCTTGCTTTCATAGAAATAGAATATTCTCAATGAATGGGAATTCTGATTCTCAATTGACAAATAGGAAGTAATTAAACCATGGGATAAGTCGTGCAAGTAACTTAGTTTTGGGGATTCAGCAACATATATTTGAACCCATACACTGTTTAAATCTATAGTGTAGACGTTTAATTCAAATGTTGTTCCCTAAATATCATTTGAATTTCGTGCATGTTCTGCCTGACGATTTAGCTAAGTCGGTAAGACGCTCGATTTCTAACTGAGCAACCCATGTTCAAATCTCACTGCAGCCGTAACTTTTTTTTTTCACAGTACCGAAATCAACACCGTGTGTTGTGTTGATTTAACACACAAAAGTGGTAGTCACGCTGGGACACCGCATTGTGTTGAATTAACACATCTATTTTTTGCAGTGTACGACTTCGTTTTACAAATATTTGACCAAGTAGCATTCTTTGAATATGTTATTAAGAATAACAACCACATATAGATTAGAGGGCGGAGTGGGTGGGGGCAGAGTTAGATCAGCAACTGACCCGAACATATTTTACTTGTTCTGCTATTTTTAAAACTTTCGTCTGCTTGAAAGAACAGTCAATCATTCATTTATTCATCTCTGTATGAGAGTCTTTATTCATATGTCTTGTATTAAGGTACTATGTACAGAGAGTTCTGAAAACACTAAATTACGTTACTCTGTGGTTGAATTATTATAATGAATAAATGGAACTGCAAAATAGGGATGGGCACTGTATCCGGATCCTCATTACCCGGATCCAATAGGAATCCTGTAACCGGTTCCTTGAGGATCGGTTCTCGGTTTCTTCAGGATCCGGTTCTGCCCACCCCTGCTGCAAAATGTTTGTATATTCATTCATCCAGTAGATCTTCATTCAATAATTCATTTATTTTTCATTAATTAATTCATTTACCATGTAATTTAGTGTTATTTATGTACTCGTGTATCAAAATACCGTGTATGATTGAGTTTTTTTAGTGACTCGGTACGACCAAGACCATGTATTCATTCAGTCTTCAATTTACTCATTCATAGATACAGTAGTTGTATCGTAAATAGTGTCTGTATAATAATAGTTCAAATGAATTGGAGTAGATAATTGACAGGTATGTAGTCACTGATTACGCGATTCATCTATTCATTGAACGTTATTGAGTCTAATTCGTGTCTTTACTGGTGTATAGAGAATATGTTTTTGCTCTTGTACGTAATGTCATGTCTTTATACATTCTTTTGTCTAGATCAAGAGACTGTGTATACTTCCCAATTTGATCTAGATTTGTTATGCAAGAGAGTTATTTATTCATTGGATAATTCATTCATTTATCCATGCATACGTTCATTCATTCACACACATGTTCTTAAACTGACATGGGAAGGGTCACTCAGATCACCTCGAAACCCTACTTCAAATTTCGTACACAGGTGGGTCAGCCACAAAGAGATTACCACACAAAAAATTAGCTGCTATTTTGAAAATACGAGGCCTTTGAATGAAAGGGTAACGTTTGGACGCGGTCTTTATACAGTGCTTGTTAAAGTTCCAGAACTGCTGAATATCTCAGTTAGAATGCGGTTTTTGAAAACTTGAAAGGGAAAAAAAGTTGCAGAGAATCAATAGATCTATCGGATGGGCTTGCCCATCAAAATATGTGGGGCCGTGTTTGGGTCCCGGGGGGCTCAACTTTGATTTTTTGAATGGGAACCCTCATCTTTTATTGCAGATTCTGTATCTACGGAAAAACTAAATCAGAGTATGCCCTACTCAATACTGTAGGGTGAGAGTCCTGGGCCCTACAGAACCGGAAAAGCAGATTAATGGTGACAAGTGTTAAAAGTCATAAATACTAAAATATCTCTGTTAGAGTGCGTTTTTTTTTTCCTGCATGGAGCTTTATTTATGAAATCAGTCTCACGATAGTAGAGTGTACGTTCAACCTTCTACTTCTTTTATTCACACTTCATACATAATTCCTAATCCATTATTTATATAAAATACATTCTGATAGTCATTTCCTCTGCTTGACAATACTAACATATTCCAAATATTAGAAGCTGTAAAATAAGCAATTTTTATGACTGAGCTTGTACCAAATCGTAGGAGTTTCCAAATACCCCAAGACAGTGTTCAATTTGCCGATTGGGATACCGGAGATTTTCTCTGGTGTATGAGAATTTCATCCTCGGTTATTGATTTCGAGTATCACCCCAAGCAGAGATAAAATCTTTATATTTTCACCAAAAAGGTAGTATGTTGAAACTTGCCGGCATCCACTAATTTTAGGTTCTCCCTTCTATTTTATAAGATATCGGACACTGCGCCAATATTGTGGAACAACAGCAAAGGAGTAAACGGATGGTGCTGCCACCATAGGAAATGTTTGACAGTGATAAACAACCATTATATGAGTGATAAGAAAGAGAGTAAGCTCGAGCATTTTGCTCCATTTTCGATAGATTCCACGAAATTACAAGAAAATCAGAAGTGGCTAAAATATTTTGAGAGACCCGCCCGTCAGATGGCTCTGTTGAGTTTTTCTTAAACATTTGTCTCGCTCAGTTAAAATAGAAATGCATTCTAACTGACATATATAGCCGTTCCGAAACTTTTAACACTTCTCACCATTATTTATCTGCTTTCCAGCCCTGTAGGGACCAGGACTTGCATCCTACAGTATTGAGCAGGACATTCTGATTTATTTTATCCGTATATACAGAATCTGCAATATAAAGTGGGGGTTCTCATTTAAAAAATCAAAGCTGGGGCCCCACAAAGACGCTCACACATTTTGACTGGCTAGCCCATCCGATAGCTCTGTTGATTTTCTGTAACTTGTGTCTCTATCAATTAAAAAAAAAAAAAGAGATTTGGCCGTTCCGGAACTTTTAACACTTCTCAACTTTCCGGCCCTGTAGGGTCTAGTACTTAATCCTACAGTATTGGATAGGACATACTCTGATCTAGTTTTTCCGTAGATACAGAATCTGCAATAAAAGATGGGGGTTCCCGTTTTAAAAAAACATAGTTGGGCCCCACATATTTTGATGGGCCAGCCCTTCCGATAGATCTTCCGACAGTTCTCTGCAACTTTTATCGCTTTCAAGTTTTCAAAAAACGCATTCTAACGGAGATATTTAGCAATTCTGGAACTTTGATAAGCGCTGTATAAGATAGAGAGCGCCCAAGCTTTATCCTTTTATTCAAAGGCCTTGCACTTCAAAATGGCACCTAATTTTTTGTGTGGTACTCTCTTTATGGCTGACCTACCTGTGTATGAAATTTGAAGTAGGGTTTCGAGGTGATCTGAGTGACCTTTTTTACCTTGTGAGCACAAATGCATTAATATATTTGCATTATCTTGTTGTTGTTTTTTTTTTTATTTTCAGTCACCCTTTTCCCCTTAATCGGTGTTTATTGGGTACACAAATCGCATTCAACTAACTGTTAAAGGCCTCTTTCAGAAGTTTTGCCAACAAATCGAATTTATAGTGGGATGGATATATGTAATTGATATTGTAGCCCGGTTCGTGTAAAGCAATCCAAAACTGTTTAGTTTTTCTAAAACAAATTGTTGATCTGTGCCTTCTAATGCGACAGATCGACCATTTTTAGTTCTTTCTCAGTTGTCTGATTTAGAAAATAGACAGGTAAATAAAAGTGACTCTCGGAAGGCAGATTAACTTAAAAATAATTGTGTTTCTTTTATTCAAGTGTTAAAAATACATTTATTTATTTATCCTTGGTTTGGTTCTGTATATCTGTTTTAAAAAAGAACAGAATTATATTATATTAATGCTTTATTTCGCAAGTAAGCTGTTCGTATGCTTTAATAATTGTTCTTATTGTTACAGGGGCATTGTCCAAGATGCCTGGGTCCAGGTTGTTGCTCGACTTGTAGTCGTTTCATCACCCCAGAGAGATGCATCCCTGTGGCCAACAGGCGTCGCATACCTCACCACACTCCTCACGTTCACTTTAGGTGAGTGATTTGATTGCAATGATACTTTGGTTTGAAATACGTCATAAGCCAGTGCTGGTCACTGCGGGAAACCGATAATTAGATTCGTGCAGAGAAGTGCATAAAATGATCTGTCATCCTTCTTTCAGATTGCAACTAATATGAAATCGTGCAATTGTTTGCACGTAATGCCTTCAGGTAGAAAGTTCTTACGTTGATATATAGAGTATGTTTGTGTAGAAGAGAAGTGTGTATGTGGGAAGGGATACCAGTGATATCAGAATAGTAAGACGTGCAATTAAGACATCCGTAGGAATATAAATTTGTGTTCTGGATACTGACTTCTCGTATCTTTCTATGAATCGAAGTTATTTATGGAGCTTGTAAACTATAAAAGATCCGCAAGAAGGTCTTTTGACATCAGTGGCTGGTTCAGCTGAGACCACAGGAACATATCAAATACATATCACCTGATAGCTTAATTGGTAGAGCTAGATCGTTAGCCGGAAGACCAGGATTCGATTCCCTACTAGAGTAGCGACACATTTCCTCCCATTTGTGTGTACAACACACAAGTTGTGTAAAATGAATTACGTTCTAATGATTTTTTTTTAAAGAAATGAGTTTCATATATATATATATATATATATAATTAAACCAAGGAAGTAAGCATAAGCATGTGTGTACGTCATATACATATAAATATATCTCACACATTTGTGTGTGAAATTACGACGTTGCTGATATAGTTTCCTGAATCGCTGCGAGGTATCACAAAGAATGCAAATGAAAGCTAGCTTAATTTTAATTTCGAGAATCCCAACAATAGCTATCAAATCAACAGTAATGTACTTTTACCTATCAGTGTCGCTGTAAAAAAAAAAAAAAAAAATGTATAATGAGCTCTCAATTCTGAGAGAAAGTGGCGTTTTTTTAAAAGCCTTTTCGACACTGCATATCTTAACAAAGTGCTTTCTTCGTAAATCATCCCTCACGTGCTGCTCTTAGCACGGTAACACATACAGGTGAAGAATCTTCTTTCTTCAGTGTTCACATCAAGTGGGATGCGCTTAGATATGAAGTTGTTTCGGAGAGTAACTGCTCATTAGTTGAGAAATAGGTAATTGCACAAGATTTATTGATTCTTTGTTTCAACTTTCATCCTCCTGCAGATACAATCTGCAAGTCTTCATCTTGACCTTTTTGTAACCCAGCTCATTCTGCATACCTTCAAGTGTTATTGAGGTGCATTTTGCATGTAAAGTATAAAAAGGTTTGGTCGTTAATTGCTCTGTTGATGGTATTGAAAATTCTAAGAGAGATGTTTCTCAGGACATTTTTATATGCAGTTTATTTCTATTTGTTCCTTCACGAATCACGATTTGTGCTAGTAATGAACTTTCATTCTTAATTTTTCCGTATTGTGAGGACATATCTGATTTTTTCGTTCAGTGTGTTGTTTTATTCGTACCTTTCACCTATTTCGTGAAAATGAAATATTCCATCTTGCAATGAGAAAGGAATGCACTAGAAAGGTTAGAAATGCTTAGATAGAAATTTAAAGTGACATTTTGAATAGGAAATACTAAAATGAAATTTAGGTGAGTGATGCTAAAGATGTGGTCTTTCCCAGGTGGAGAACAAATACTTTTCATCTTTATCGCTACAAGCATGAAATAATGATTGAGAATAGTCGCCGCAAAGGTTTTTTTTTTTTTTAATACTCAAATCTAATGTTATTTTCCTTTACACGATGTTCGTGTGCAATATCATGTTGAACAATGTACAGAAAAATCGATCACTGGACTGACACTGGGAATCGAGCTCAGATGTACGTTGCACAATTTTTTATGCGTTTATAATCGAATTGAGACACTTCTTTGTCCAAGAATTATAATTATGTAGACAGAACAGAACAGGATAAGTCCAAAAAGTAAGAAAATTATAAACTAATTTTATGAAGTCTTTGTACAATCAAAACTCTGTATTAACCATTTATCTCCAGACGTACACATGCCTGTAAGTGTTGTATGACCTACCCCTTTTCTCAATTTGTAGGAGCAAATTGCTCTACTATATAATACGTATAACCCAATTATCCCGTTAAGTGGACTTACGCCCTTCTGTTCGCCGACCGATATACGTATAAGTGTAGTAAATCGCCTGTATGTTTAAAGAAACAGTTACGCGTGATAGTCCCCCACCCCTCCTTTCCATCCAAATCAGTACCATGTAGAATGTTAGATTTGTTGCTTAAATTGTCCTTGAGGTGATACCGCCTGTCCAAAATCATGAAAATAGTCAAGAGACCGCACTGATCGAGCCGAGCCCTTATTGAAGGTCTAATGAGTAATGACACTGAGAAGGGGGCGGGAACTCGGAATTACGGATAGGAACAGGCATTCATCAGGCTTATTACTTTTTTGATACTCAAGGAATAAAGGGACACTGAATGAGATATTCTAATGGGAAATACGTGAAAAGGAAACTTCCGCGTTAGGTGTGTTAACTTTTAGCCGATACATATGAAGAAACTTCTTTAGTTAGAGGTGGAATTTCCCCACCACAGGAATATTTGTGTGCATTATAATTGCTGTGAGATAAACATTGTGTACAAACTAGAGAGAGCACCAAGGAAGTATCCATCGTTCTTCGTGTAAATAATGTATAAATGAGCTTGAGAAATTACACAGAAGACTGAATAACAGACATAATGAAAATTACAGAAGTGACTTGGAGCACTCGTTCCATCTTTATAGCAAAACTTACTCATCATTTCTCAATCGTGCAAACGGCCATTGATCATTAGTGAAACAAAGAGCTGAACATTCTTATCTCCAAATCGTTAGATTCCTCGTTTAAAAAACTATCTTGAGAGCATAAATGCTTGCGTGTAGTTCACATTATATAATGCAATTTAGTATAGACCCTCCTAAGCTTGAGAGATCGATGAAGATTCATGATGTGATGAACTTCTGGAAATTGGTGTGTGCGAAGGAAATGTACGTTTTTCTGCTCCATGCGTGTTACTTCTGAAGCTCATGCAATCTTAGCGAGACAGTACCGATACTAGGAATAAAGTGCATTGTTCAAGGAAGGTCACCTTATTGATGCAGTGGTGGCAGTCACGTGGTATACTATTCAGTTTTATATTTCCTTTTTTTTTTTTTTCCCTTTCGGCTCTAAAAAAGTTTTTGAGAGGGACATTTTATGTTTAATAGCGACTTTGAATAAGTTAAATCTCTTTTCCTAGCTCTTGCCAATCAATACAAGTAGCGTGCGTGCTCCCTTAGGAGTTCAATAGGTTCTAAACCGCTATAAAGAAGAGAATATAGATCCAAAAGTCTGTGAAGTTTTGCTCACTGTTGCTTCAAATAATGGCTTTAACGTATCGGTATAATATAATTGAAAAGATAATTTTCGTTCGTAACTATCATATTGTAGTCTATTAGTACAATTTCAAAATGGTCATCTTTTCTATCATTCCAATGATAAGTGTTACATGTTAATAATTTTAATTTTCTTTTGTGTTTTGCACGAGTTTTAATATATAATGAAATCATGCACCATATTAAAATAAAGCTCCTACAGCGAATAGTAATGAAATAAGGAGCCTTCTTATCGACGATACAGTGATCTCTGATCCACTGTCATTTCCTTACCAATCTCTTTTCGAAGTAACTCTTGATCGACTAGTATCAGAAAAAAAAAAAAGTTATTTACATTGGCGTTTCGTGCGAGTTGCATATAAAACGATCGCGAAGTTACAGATTCAACTAATGATCAAAAAGAAAAGTTGGAGACTGGTAATTAATAATTCTAGGCGATGTCAAATAGTCGCAGTCACACGTTAATGTCGTTTTTAGATAAGATAAATCAAAGGAAATATGCCTATTAACGCTACAAATTACCTATGTTATAGGCAAACATTCCTCCTGTTGATATACGTATTATATGAATCACACCACAGCATCTTGATTAATTGTACCGACTTGAAATTATTCTTAATTTACCACAGCTTCCAAGGAAGTGTCTGCTGCTAAATAGAGACCGAACTCTTAAGTCAGTGTGCGCTCACCGCTCATGCCGTGACTCGATTTTATCTTGAAACCATTATTTTCTTCTAGAAGCATCGTACTGAATATTAGTGTTTAACTTGGTTCATATTAATTATATCAACCATGTTCTGTTGATTTCCATAGCTTTCTGTTCTAAAAAGTAGTTTTATTTCATGTTAAAGATTGAAGTAAAATTTAAGTCTGACATTATATATGGCCTTGGTAATAATAGTTTAGAAGTTCGCTTCCTTCCTCTGACCATTGATGGACTGTATCCTGAGCTTTACAAACTGAAAATAGTGCGTGACACACAAACAAGATGGAAGCTAGCTAGAAATTGGGACGTTTTAATGGCCCACGAAGGAATAAATGTTCGAAATACTAGGGTAATGGTAATTCTTCCTTTTATCTTTGGATAAGTGCATTGTGAAGTTTT
>JAGDQP010062643.1:0-11847 GCA_022664845.1 Lepisma saccharinum
CATAAACAAATGGCAAAAAGAAATTTTGAATTTGGAGATGTGGGGGATCTGTCGTTTCACCAGCCCCCCCACTTAGTTTTTATTATATTTCGGAAGTGACGAGGGGACAAACGAAACTTTTTTCGGGACAAACGAAGGACAAACGATTGGGAAAGAAATATTTTGAGTTTTTTGAACTGGGGGGGCTGGTGAAATGGACCTCAGTAAAGCTGTACGAGGGAGGAAATACTGATAAGGCGACACCTCCAATCTTTTTAATTAGATCGTCGGTTCATACTCTGAAGTACCAGCTGGTTTAGATTAGCGATAGTCAAAGAAAGATACGAAAATCTGTACTTGGGAATGATTTCATATGATCATACGCCTAACAATTCATGTGTGACTCAATTTGCATCTCACTTTGAAGAATCTACTACAGGGTGGCAAAAGACCATGTCTTACCTTTACCTTAATATGGCCCACACCTGTAGTCTGGAATCGCAATTCCTTAAATAAAAATGACGAACACAACAAACGGTGGTCAAAACCTAACCTAAACGTCGTGTCATCATCTATCGAAAATGCAAATAATCTCTTCACACATATCACTTAATGGAGTCACTTCATATATCATAACGCTGTATCTGCAGAATTCAATATATGGTTCTTTTCCCAAAGTTTCACATCACAGCTGACGAAAGAATCCTACAGATTTATGAACCAAACCTAATCTAATTAAAACGCATCTCTCAAAACGCTAGGATAACCGAAATAGAGAAATAAATTAGTATCAATTGCTTTCAAAATTCACTTAATTATGGATAACGTAGTTAAATTTAGATGAATATCATAGTAAACGTTAATTAAATCACTGCACAAAACAAATAATATCACACGCTGTTTGTGGTTACTCAACTAATACCTTACTTAATACCTAGTTAGCTGAGAGTTTATATAGACTATGTTCATTGAAAAGAAACTCAAAATGTTTAAGGAAATATAAATATTTTAAAATTTCAATTTATTTATCGGATTTTACACAATATTCGCCTTCGGAGATAATAATTTTGTTATGACTAGAACAGAATAAAGAATGTGATGTAGAGATCAAACAAACTTGTATCTTCTATCTTTTACACGCTATGAATTAATTAAGTGAAAACGAAAGTTGGTTTCGCAGATATAAATGTTCATAATTTTTATAATAATCAATAATTCTTGCCGCAATTTTCACGATATAGTCCAAACACATTACTATTTAATTTGGAAAAGGTTTTACCACATTATTTCATACAGAATTTAAGTTATTACACAAAACATACCTTGACGAAACAAACCAGTTTGCCTTAAAGAAGGCGTGACGTCATGACAGATGATTACTAAGTTATACAAATGACTCTTTGAATAAATATTGAAATATGCAATAATAATGTTATAAATGTGACAATTAAACGGAGAATAGTGGCTGTAGTTGAAACCGATACTAAATAATCATTTCGAGGTTTTAAATTTACAATTAAAGTCCAAAATTATCAAAAACGGTACGTAAAAATGGTCGAACAAACATTGTAGTTAATTTGACTAATTGCGGTGATGTACGGTAGCTGTTGACATGGGTAACCAGGAATTTTAAATATAAATGGAAACTGGGAGACTACAGTTGGCAACTGATTACTAGAATCGAACGACTCGATACTTAAAATGTAGAAATTCTGTTTAATAGCGGCCCCATACTGCATTTAGCGACTATTACCCATATTGACAAATAATCTTGAAACCAAAATAATAAATTTTATTGCAGTGAAAATTTCGAAATAAATTTATCGAGATTAAATGTCTTAGTAGCACTCGTATCGCATTTTATTCTTGTAATAACTACGAATATAATCCACCGGAGTAGATAAAATATTATCGGAATATTCTTCAGTTTAGCTAAATTTTGGCATATATTTACCGATTTGTAGTTAGGGCTCAGAAGATACAAATGACGGAAAAGCCCACATATCCATCATTTGGGACGGTGAAATTGAAACTAAAACTAACATGAGAGCAGTTCTCCCATCAACCGGAGAAGAATGCTGATTCACACCAATCAGCAAGAAACACAACGCCAAGCATTGACTAGGATCCAATCAAAATTAAGCACTATATCCAAGTCAATGCTTCGTGACTAACGAAAACCTGAAAAGATACAGACTGAAAAAAAAGCGAAAATAAACCGAAACACGCCCAAAGCTTGACTAAAGCCAAACAAAGAGAAAAATCTAAGGAGAGCACGAAAGGAAACAGAACATTATAAATAAAATAAAAGGAAAAAAAATGGAACAGCAAACTAAGCTGTTACACTAAGTTTACCAGATTGTTTTATACAAATAATGGAATGGTACTTACATCAATGTCAGGTTCCTCCTTTCTCCTTCCACATTCAACTAACAATATAAAGTATTAACCAGTGAGTATTCTTCAGGTATACATGTGAAACAGTGTATAATAGCCTTATTATCCACCAATGATTTACACCCTGGAAGTCAGATGCGATTAAGGTCGAACCAACTAGAGAAACACTCGAAGTAGCAAGCTCTTCAGGGGCCGAAGACGTAAAATTTAATGATTGTCTGGATCCCAGATGAATGTAACAAAAGAGATCTAGGAGTTTGCTAATAGATCAATATTCTGCCGAAAGAACATTAAAAAAGAAACATATTTGTTGAAGTTTCACCAAAAGGTAAATGAATTTGAACCACAAATGAAATCGGTGACAAATGAGTAACTAAATAGCTTTGGCGGAAAGATTTTTCTTCTTGAACCAGACCTGCTACTGATACTTTTACTGGAACCGGAGGAGGGAATTGATCAGCATATTATGTGTTTCGAAAACTTACCCGTTTTACGCCTTATCAAGTACACAAAACGCTAGTGGGTTTATCTGGACATCAAATGAGGAGGTAACAAGCGAAACGTCTCATGTCCATTTTTAGATTATAAAAAAAAGGTTCGTTTTACGATCTGAATAAAGAGCTGAATCGAATAATAGAGTGATTTTCAGAAAAACGTACTTGTCCCATAGTAATATGTACTTCCTAGATAAAATTACTTTGTATGATTCATACAGTTCTTCATTAAGATCTTAAAAAGAACACAACTTTTTACCATAACAAATGGACATCTGAGGTTTTGTTTGTTACCTCCCAAAATACGCCTTCAAAATATTACAGCAGCGCGACTTTCAAAACTTACGATGAAGATTCTGTAGGCATCTTCATTAGCAAGTTTAACTTATTTAGTAGGTGCAGGGATAGGAAAGAAATAATTAAGTATTGCCTTAACAGTATCCGTACTGAGAAAAGAAGAACTATATCTTGATATTGTTTTATTCTGAATATAATTGTATAATCAATGTGCAGTGGATAAATTTGTTGTGTATAGTTTGCAATATTGCAATGTTCGAAGTAAAGATATTGTTTGTAAAAACTTGATCTTTTATATTGATGATCGAGTTTAGAACTTGTTCAATCCCAGATAGCATGCACGTTTATATCAAGTTTGAACCAGCCATGAATTTTCCTTATTTTCTAAACTTCCCCTACCAAGTTTGCTGCAGATTTTCGACAAAATTTGTGATGACAAATATGCCGCATGGGACTTGATTTTTGTTTACTGTTGCAAATACGGCATATGAAGTTAGTTGCAGAGTTGTGACAAAATTGACAATAAGAAAGTTGCCGCATAAAATTGAAAAAATATCAATGGTGCCCGTTATAATGTGCTAAACTACGAGAAGTATAAATTACGGTACCAAAGTGCTTGTAACTAGCTCTCGGCTTGGCATAATGGTAGAGTGTTGGGTTACTAACTGGAAAGCCGGTGCTAGATAAAGAGATTGTAACTTCTTAATTCCTTTGTGTTCGTACTTACAAGTACTTGTTCCCCATTCTTTCCTCTTGTATTTTTTAATATTTTACACTACTTTCAAACATTGTACGCATTTCAGGAAAATTAATTAACCACTTAAGGTAAAATAGTTCTTTTCTTTCATTCCACGCAACACAAAGGCAAGAAATGCAATATGCATCGAGCTGAGCAGTACACGTCATTATGAATTTCCTGAGGAGGCTCGTGTGTGAAAAATCAAACAAGGCTCCATATCTCTAACACAGAGTAAAACCAGCTATATCAGCATTGATTATATCCCAGTGAAGAAAATGCGCCCCAACCCCGACGGTCCAATTTTTGCCGCCATCGTCCCGGCATCGGGGGGTGTGATAGTCGGGAAAAAGTCGCATTTAAAGGCGGTCCACCAGCGGCCCGAAGCCAAACGGGCGCGTTAGGCAAAAAATCCTATTGTCAAAGTGGCCTGAAGGACGAACTTAGGAGTGATCTAAGTAGCTTAAACTGATCCTTGCAGTGTACTAATCACACCATTACATTCTGTGAAATGGTTGGCAAAAGGGTGGGAAAGTAGTGTTTTTCTTCCTTGTCCCGACTATGGGGCTGGGATTTGGTCGGAACTGAGGAAAATGCCAACCATATCCTAACAAGGCTGAAATATGACGGTAAGAATAGTCGAGAAGAAGGAGGGCCACCAACTATCTTAGACAGTAAGCAGAAAACAATTGCAATTAAAATCAGTTTTTGTCACGATACATCTACAATAATCATTAATTTCTTCATTATAGAGATTAAAAAGTCAATTGCAAATGTCAGTTAGGATCGTCGGGCTTCACTCGGCACTTGTTTTAAACCCGACTCTACACCGACGGTAGAAATGTGGGCGGTTGCATTTGTACGGGCTGAATTCTTGCCGAGGGCTGTAACGCTCTAATATTAAAATATTCTTATTACAATAAAACATATTTATCTTTTAATATTTCATTCATCTCTTTACAGAAATCTGTAGCGAAAAATATAAAAAACTACAAAGCAAGCAAATGCAATGAAATTAACTACATTTTTCATGTTCTCGTTTGCATGTTGAAAACATTGAATTTTAAACTATGTTTCAACGAACATTTAATTTCGTTAATAGGGCGTTAATCCATGACATAGATTTCGCTTTATGTTTGTTTTCTACGGCGACATATTGCACTTACTGAGAACTACAAATTTAATAGTGCAGCGATGATCAAGGTGTTAAAAAAAACTGCACATAAGAAAGAAGAAAGGAAAATATTCTTTATTTTTATTCGTAGATGATGGTAAACAACGCGTAGCAACTCCATTCTAGATTGCCTCTTACAACAGATACTGTAAAAGAGCAATAATCTCAGAACCTGAATCCATGGTTGAGTGGATACGACGACGAGCTACCAACTAGAAGTGCAGAACGTTCCTGTGTTCGAACCCGACAGCAGACACTGTGATTATTTACTGTTAGAAAATTAACACTGTAAATCATGATAAGAGTAAAGGTTAAAACGAAAATAACTAGGTTGAAAATCAATAGACAGCACTTATGTTTTGTTTCGGACAACTAAACACGTTTCTTATAGCTATATGCTGGCCGTCTTAGCTGTGCCAACGGCGGCAAACGCCTGGTTTCCGACTGACGTCCGACTATGTTTGTGGGGAGACGATCGGGGTTTGTGGGGACGTCGGCCTAAATGAGGGTTTTTCTGGAAGGTTTTTGCTGCCTTTTTGGTTATCGGCCCGACGATCGGGAACCGAGTGCGGCCCGACCCTGATCGGCGTCGGCCCAGCGGAGGACCGACCCTGTTTTCTCCATTGGGATGCCTGCCTTTACTTCACAAACAATCTTCCTAACATAACAGGACAAGATAAATAGAAAAATCAGGAGATGTCCCGATAGTGTAGTGGTTAAATGTAGTGACGGACAACGAACATACATGAAGATTATAGGTTCAAACACCATTGCAGAAAGTTTTCTTCTTCCATACGCTTGATTTTAGCTCACCAACGTTTTAACAAGACAGGTTTATAGCAAGTTTGAGGTGAAAGATTTGTAGCAAATTGGATGTGACAATTTTCTAGCAGATTTATCACTTGTGAACTAGCAACTTTGCTACAAGCTTGTAGCAAGTTTGCAGAGTTCCAATTCCAAACTTGCTGCAAACTTAGAGACTTGAGAATCCAGCCGGCCGGGTGGCTGAGCGGTCTGCGTCAATAGGCCATCGGCTCGAAGGTCCCGGGTTCGAGTCCCGGCAGGGGCATGGGTGTGGATTTTAACAGCTAAAGGCGAATCGTGATGGGACGAAGTCCAAAGTTACTAGACTGGCCCATATAAAAATAAAGTTTACCGAAGTTTTACTTGAGAAGCCAAACTTGGTGAAAACTTGCTAGAAACTTACTGTCCTATCTGAGTTATATTTATGTGTTACCAAATGATATTAATGTGACCGTCGGTAGAAGCTGTGATTTTTAAGCGCTTATAAGTGTATGTTTCTGGAAATAATGTGTATTACGCGGTAAATTATAGCGAGATGTGACATGCAACGGTAAATAAACAAATGTATGATTAGTTAATCTCTAATATTCCAAAGGGACAAATTTTCCTCTCATTTGAAAAGCATCTAACGTAAATTAGAAAATGAGGCAAAATATAGCACTATATTTTCCTTAATTGGATGTAAATTCCAAACAAGGCGTACCTAAAAGCTTTGGTATAAGGAACACACATATTAATTCAATTAAATTGAAACTCAGTGAATTTACATTTTATATGTCGATTGTGCAAATATGTAATTCATGCAAGGATCTCCATTAGAAGCACTGAGCAAATATTAAAAAGGTCAAGAAAAGATACCTCTGAATAGATGATAAAGAATGTGTAGCTGTGTAGTCCCACTTTCGGAATCCTAGAAAAATAATTTAACTAGTGAAAATATACGGTTTCTCTTTTCCCTAACTGTCGTAAGGCATAATTATGTATCGTCTGAATAATATATCTTTGTCCATTCTTTCTTTTGAGATATTAGTTACTTTATGCTTTTGTTATCAACATCTTCATGTACGCGAATTGTATCTTTCTGTTGTGTCTTGTTTACTGTTCGGGATATTCGAATGGATGCTTCGCTGTTCTTTATGTCAGCATACGTTCTACACAATCATGTTATCTATTCGGAAGCTTAAGTGTAAACCAGGAGTATATGTAATACGTATGAGAATAAAGTTTCTTATCGTCAATGTTCATTCGAAGCATCTGATGTTTACATCTTCTATCAAGAGAAGGAGTACCTACTACATTCTTCAGATTTGTGTAGTATTTAAAGGTAGTTTACTACTACAAAGCATCTCGGTACAAGCTATTAGAATACATGTCTATACTCTTAACTAGTGGTTTATGTCGGTAGTTGTGACATTCATAATTATTCGATACATTCTTATAAACATTTCTCAAGAACAGTTCTTTTAAACGATTAACATCTATATGTAATAAACATAGGAATATATGATAAAATATATCATATATGATGGAGCAGTCCCATCATGCAGGCGCCCAACGTGAGATTTAAGTGTGACTGCTCTTCAGTATCTGTGAATTCTGTTTTGACTTTCTTTGAAGTGCAAGTATTATATTTTTGTGTCAAGTTATTATACAACTGTGATTATGGCTCCCGCAGTACCGTAAGGAAAGTTGAGGCTAGCTATAAGGATCTAGTTTACTTGGCAGGTAAAGAAGAGGATATATCAGTGTTGACGGTGCAATAAATGTGTGAGAACCAGGAAATAGTTTTATTGGTGGATTCAGGAACCTCTCTTAAATTTTAGATTGCCTTACTTACCAGCTATATTTCAATGCTTTTCCGCTTTCTGTAACCCAATAAGATTTGCGTGGAGTTTCTGGTTCAAATTTACCAGTGAAAGGCGAGATAAATATCAATGTACGTCGAAAAGGTTTTCAGGGAGTTCTTACAGTAGTTGTGGTACAAAATAAGTTAGACCGCCTTATATTGGGTAGGGTTTGGTTATCCAAAATTTGGCCTAATTTGAGAGAGAACATGCTGTCTACCACTCATCTTTCAGGCTTTTAGGCTATGTTTACAGATGACACAACAGTGTTATTAGCAGAGTACAATCAACTATTTTCAGAGGACCTATTACAACCTGTAGTAAATTACCAAGTACATCTTCAAATCAATTATGAATCGCAACCGATATATCGAAGATACTATACGATACCCTTGCTCTTACGAGACAAGGTGTACAAAGAGTTAATGAGGCTAAAGGATATTGATATTATTCAACCAGTTGACTATACAGAGTGGGTTACACCGCTTGTAGTGGTTCGGAAAAAGAACAATGAATTACGCTTATGTCTATATCTGAAAACATACGTTAAACAAAGTTATAGATGAAATGACGTATTCTCTCCCGAAAATCGCTGAAAACTTTAATCAGTTGTACGGTTCCAAATGTTTTACCACTCTAGACCTCCCAATGCTTATCTTCAACTTCAGCTTGCACCGGAATCTCAAAAATACCTAAGTATCAGTACGCCTTAAGGAAAATACTTACAGAGAAGCATCACTTTTAGAATGAATTGTAGTACTCACTTATTTCAGAGGTTAATGGATCACATGTTAAAAAACGAAGAAGGTGTACTTACTTACCTGGATGACGTCCTGGTATATGGAGAGAGCAAAGAAGTGTGTTTTCATCTAGTTCAACGTGTGTTAGAGATTTTTAGTAGTTACCATGTTCAGGTTCGTAAAGAAAAAAGTGTTTTCTTTGCGGAGGAGATATCTTACCTTGGATTCATCATATCTGCAGAAGGTATAAAATTGTTTTCAGAAAAAATCAAGGCTATCATAGATGCATCTCTGCCATGGAATATTACCTAATGAAAATAATTCCTTGTGTCTTTTTACAATCATCATATTTCCAGGTTGTCGGCGAAGAACCCATTGTTACGTGCTTTATTAGCTAAGAACATCAGATGGTGTTGGACACCTAGTCATCACCAAGAGTGGTTGAATCTGAAACAAAGAGTTCAGAACGCTTTGATTTTGCATCCCCTCAACCCAAATCAGGAACTAATAATAACTACTGACACTAGCGCTCATGGAGGTGGGGCAGTGCTTTTCAACAAAGTCAATAATACGTTGCAGATGGTAGCTTGTACGTCCGCTCCATTGGCTCCAGCAGAAGGGCTTTATCCTTATTATGAGAGAGAAGAGTTAGCTGTGATCTTAGCCTTAAAGAGATTTCACCATTATATCTATGGTAACCTATCACCATAATGACGGATTCCCTCCCTGTTAAACTGTTGTTTGGTGAAAAATCAATTCCTTCTACCGCGTCTCAGCGACTACAATGGTGGTGTCTTATGGTTGTATCTTATAACGTTAACTTTGAATACTCAATCTGTGTCAAGCTTGTTCATTAAGAATTAAGAATTCCATTACCTCAGGAAATCGAAGATGCAGATGATTCAGCTACGTTCATGATTGAATTGGAAGATCCGTTAATTACCTACGATAAGGTTAAACAGTATACAAAGGGTTGTAGAACATTACAACGGTTAATCACTTGCTGCAGAGAAAGATGTCCACGTAAATTACCTGACAATTTAGTGAATACTCCGATTGCGGAATATTTCAGACATCGTAGATTATTCACCATCTAGGACGAATGCATGTGGAACGGGCAAAGAATCGTTTTACCTGAAGTCCTAAAGCACCAGTATATAAAAGAATTACATCGTCAGCACTGGGATTGTAAAAAGATTATATTGACGGCTGAAGCGGTTTGGTGGCCAACATTAGATTCTGATTTGAAAGCCTTGGTAAGCAATTGTGAAGTATGTTTAGCTATCAGAAACAAACCTCCAGCTAATTTCTATCAGTCTTGGCCCAGAGCTAGTTACTCTTTGAGTGTTTACATTTGGATTTTGCAGAGTGGAAAAGTGAACACTTATTAGTCATTACTGATGTTTGTTCAAAGTTAATATCTTCTTACACGATTAGAACCAGAAATGCTGAGGAAACCATAAAGTTATTAGAGAAGATGTTTAACGTTTACCGACTTCCAATGGTGTTTAGGTCCGGTATTATAACGGGCAATGACCCTCCATTTCAGTCTCATCAGTTCAAGATGTTTTGCAAGTCACGAGGTATCAGGTTAATGCATTCCCCAGTCTTTCATTTTACTAGCAACGGGCTTTCAGGGAAATGTGTACAAACAGTTAAATCTGCATTGACTAGAAAATGAATGGGCAATGGAAAATGGCAAATCGTGAGCTACTACGGTTGTGGTTGGATGAAATAAATTCTTCTTTGACGTCAATGGCTTCTACTGTTACTGGAAAATCACCACAAGAATCACTTCTAAGTTATAAGTCTATAACTAGGTATAATATACCCAACAGAGTTAAGAAGGTAAAACTCAACCTGACACGGAATCCCAGTAATCAGCAAAACGGTGTTGTTTGGGTGTTGAATCATCAAAAAGGTTTTTCGAAGTTCCTTTTAACTACGCATGGCTTATGTATAAGCCATGGTGGTGTAATTAATACCCACATAGCAAAATGTCGTCCCAGGAATATCTGACGGATCTCCTGGTAGGATATTTAAGTCCCGTTTACATCCATAGGACGTATAGTTATAATTAATCCTTCGTACAACTATACGAAGGCATATCCTTCGTATAGTTATAATTAATTAAATAATAATAATAGTAAGGTCGATTTAATTTATAGAAATTCCAGGTAGGTAATCCCGCACGGCTTTCCGTGGGACATCCAGGGGACCTCCGTACGGGATGAACTGTTTCTATTGCCCACAGAGTTATCCCACGGACGTCCTTAGGACATCGCTATGGGAGCTTGAGAAATCTGACGTTAATGGGATCTAAATGGGACGTCCCATGGATGTACTCTGCTATGTGGGTACCTACCCATGGCTTATATGTAAGCCATGCACAAGGTCATTTTTTTAGCATTCATAAGTTGGTATTACTGGACGATGTTTTCTGCGCGCACCCCAAATTTATTTCTTCTGTAACGTGAGATGATGAAGCCAATCACACGGAACTAAAAGAATGGGGTAATGACGTCATTTAAAGGGATGTTTCGTCCGAGTTAAAAGACACGTGTGTTTTAACTGCGACGTGTTTATTTTTTAAAGGAAGCACACACAATCACTGGTGTTTCGTGGTGTTTTCATTTCGGGAATGATAACATTTAGCTCACACTTCGTGTTATTGTCTTTTAATATTTTTGGAGAAGAAGAAGAAGAAGAAGAAGAATAGATGGAGATAAAAACAAAACATATCAACTCCTTCATATGGTCTGAAAAAATAGCACACGTCTTGGTTATGTTTATATGCCTCTGCTTTCTCCCCTTCCTATGAAAGAATAAATTATGTTTCTCTGTTGACAAGAGAAGGAATGGAGAATAAAGAATAGAGAATTAAACATGATGCGTGGCCAAACAAAGATTGCTTTCTTTTTAAGAATTGCCATTCATAGCTTCATGAACGAAAATGATTTCAGTGCCTCTAGTTTCCTTTAGGAAGTGGGTGTCGGTGTGTATATCGTCTCTACAAAATATTTCCTTTACTGAATAATTATCGAAATGGCTAACCGTTCTACATTTTTGACTGAAAGTGAGATCGGAGAAGAACTGGACACTGACAGTGAATGGGAGGGGGAACTCGACCTTCTGGAGGACACTCAGCCTGAGTCTATATGGGTGATTTGGAAGATGAGACATCTAATGAAACTGACGATGGTAATGGAGATGTACCTGACTGGATAAAACCGAGTGCAAGACACAGACAGCGGCCACAGCTAACATTCACTGGTACCCATGGTGTGACAGCAAATGTTGATGAAAATTCAAGATATCTGGACTTCTTCCGGTTGTTTTTCACAGCAGAAATTCTCGATTTGTTGGTAGCAGAGACAAACAA
>JAGDQP010062644.1:0-11847 GCA_022664845.1 Lepisma saccharinum
TTTTTTATTTGTGAAAATCGCTTACAGTCATTTTCCTGAACATTTCCAGTTTTCGGACCGTCTTCAGCTTGGTGATAAGCTATGTCTACTGATGATTGCTTGCCGACTTACGATCAACACTGGGGAGACGACACAGGTTCGAACACATGTTCGTGACGTCCACCCTATTACCGATCCAGGGTTTCGTCTATACTGTTGCAGCTTATGGACAACAACTTCAGTTGTGCTTATCGTACTTTTCCTTGGCGTAAAGGAGAATTCCTTTACTGTCATTTCTCTGTAATGATCTCAGTAAAGGTTTTGTAATTAACATTGGTGCGAAAATTAATTCTTTAATACCTTTCTTCATTTACACGTATTAAATTATCTAATATAACAATAGGTTCATGTGAAAAACTTGACGGGGGAAGAGGAAGGAAAACTAACAGCGACTGGAGCGTTGGCACTTGGCAACCCGAAGTGAGAGAACGGCTGCAGGGAGCTAATTTTTGTTGTTGTTTGTTTTTTGTTTAAGCGATCAAACCAGCATCGCTGTTACCATAAGAGCAATAGTATACTCTTAAGTCTGGACGGATAATAGCTTCAGTTTTCCTTGGGGTTTTCTCAAGCCCAGCCACCATCTGCGTTTCCCTGGAACATGGATTGACATAAAAAAATCTCTGTGAGGCTTATAGAGGATTTAGAGTAGAAGTATACTTCAATTAAATAAAATAAGTATAACTTGAAAGGTAGAGCCCAAATACCAACTTTCAAATGCCACAAAATTCCGTTCAGTGGCCTGGACATATCAACGACTCCCATCTCCACTTTTACTGACTATGATGGACTGCTTTCCATCCACACGATGATGGGCCAACATAGAAAAACTTCGTGAGAGCTTGTGAGGAATCGAACCCGAAAATTTTAATCTTTCTATTCAGCAAGAGGTTAGTCGTAAATAAATTTAGACCTATATTTCTTTTATTGTGAAAATAAACGGCAACAATGATTTGAACTTGGGTCTAATCAAAGTAGGCTTATACAGTACTACTTAGGGAAGTATGTGCTCGTGTGTCAGTACCGGCTTTCCAGAAATTAGTGCAGTCCTTCTTCACCTACTATATAGATTTATATTGTATTTTAAGTTGTTTTGTCAATACATGATGGAAAGATGTTCAACTGTTTCAGTGATCGTCAACTTCAGTTCAATTTTTCGAGTGCATGCATACTTAAAATTAAATGCTTCAAAATGACAAAATGAATTAATAAGTACAATGTTACACTGAAATAAATCCTCTTATTTATTTTCTCTAACATCACACTGGAATGCAAGGTTGACGATCCATTTTAGCGCATATAATGAATGCTGATTTAAAACGCATAATATGATGCACAAAAGTGTACACCGTTTAACATACACGAACCGTATTTGGTATGAATACTTCTCGCTATTCTACAAAACACGACTGTGGCGATACCCAGCTTCAAAGCGCCCCTGTTGTCAGTGTTTCCATCTTATAAAATTCAGATTTTGCAAAAGCAGATTTTCAGTAGTACGGTGCACTAATATTTTCAAATTAATATTATTTTTCTGTTTTAAAAAGCGATGCTTTATCAAATTTTTTATTGTATTTGAGATTACGTTCCTAATTGCATTCCGTTAAGGTATTTAAATGCATTTTGTAAAATCTTTAGGTATCTCAATCACAAAATGCATTTAAACATCTGGTGCGATGGATAAGTTTTCATGTATTTAATGTGTTATATGTTTGCAAAATTACTGATAAATTAATTTTGATAAAAAATAATAAAACTAATTGTTTGTTTTCTCATTTTACTTTTCAGATTCCTCGGAGTCGGGGTCAAATAAATGTCGAGAGGGTGGTAGAACGGGTTCTAAAGGTTCGTCGGACGGAAAACCCACTCGGGTACGAACTGTGTTAAACGAGAAACAGCTTCACACATTGCGGACATGCTACGCGGCGAACCCTAGACCCGATGCGCTTATGAAAGAACAACTGGTAGAAATGACTGGCTTGAGTCCGCGAGTTATAAGGGTTTGGTTTCAAAACAAGAGGTGTAAAGACAAGAAAAAAGCTATTCTAATGAAACAACAACTACAACAAGAAAAGGTAAGTCTTTGGAAGAACCAGAGGGTTCGCCAGAAAGTTTCTGGTATTTTTGTCTTCAATCGGGTTTTCAGGTATATGTGTAAGTTTCACAGCCAGCACCTAATTTTGCACTTCAGTCAGCAAAGGATATTATTGTCGTTAAATCAGTTTCAAAGTTACTCTGCAGATTTTCTGGACATCGTGGAGTCTCAGAACTGTTTTTGAAATATTTTTGGATCATCATGTTTTCTTGAAAGCGATTTGGAGATGGGTTTCTTGGTATTATGCTGTCCTAAAAGTTCTTGTGAGATGCTTTCTCGGCATTTGCTGCGCGGAAAGTGTTTGTGTAAGATAATTTCTGGGTAGTATGATGTTTCAAATGAGTCGGTGAAATGCTTTGTGGGGGCATTAAGCTGTTCCAGAAGCATTATCAAAAAAATGTTTTCTAGTCGTGCTGTACAGAATGTGTTTTTGACATGCATTTTGAATATTATGCATCACGCAATCCCCCAAAGTATTCCAAAGTAACTTTTTTGGATATCATGTTCCCCCCACAAAATGTTTTCAAGATTCTTTCTGGGCATCGTTGTGTACAATAACAGCCAATCAGAATTTTTTTGTTTTTTTTAGTGACTAGCGTTGTAGTAAAGAGTGAACCAATGTTAAAAGATTGTTAATCACTCGTTATAGTACAGCGGCAATAGCGCTAGTCACTTGAGAAAAACGTTTCTGAATACGGCTGTAAGTGTTTTCCAGATACTTTGTTCATTAGGTTGTCCCAAAAGTGTCTTGAATCCAATCGTAAAATTGTCTTTAATTTTCCTTCAGTAACAATAGTACCTGTAAGAATTTACATGTTGTTGGCATACCAGTCTGCCTATAAAACTATGGCCGTAGACAGACAGAGATTAGATTATTTACGTGATGTGAAATCTTCGAAACTTTCGAGGACCTACGACTGAGTTAAGGAACTATTAGAATAGGCGCTGTCATGAGTTGAAATTTTCACTGAGAGTATACTAAACTGCTTATTTAGTCTACGTATACGTGAGAGCGGTCTGAAAAGGCGAGCATTTGGCCATCTTGATTATCTTGAGTTACATTTGCCGTTGTTATATCATAATTCAGAATTTGCTTCAATAGGATGTTGGCGTCATGAACTGGATGTACTATTGAATGTGAAGTCGCGATACGAAACTATTTTGAAAAGGTGTAGTGTGTGAAGTTAGTGATAGTTGAATCGTTTTCACAATTTAGAACTTTTCCCGCGCGTGACGAAAGTAAAGTCGGAAACTTCAGCCGAGTGAATTTTATTGCATTTATCACGCTCTATCACGCCCTTTATCACGTTCTCATTGTTTTCTTCTATAGAGCTTGGCGCACATAAAGCCATTTGTCGGAATCTAACATTTCTAACCCCAAATCACGATAGAAAAATCTATAAAATTATTTTTTTTTCAGAAAAACTTAAAATTTCTGAGTTACCTTTCCAATCAAGTAGATAATTTTGGCGTATGTTGTAGGGTATTGCATAATGAGCTCTTTTGAATGGGCGTTAACCATTGTGCTATCGACGCGCACTTCTTAATGTGTCCCTTGATAGAATTCTGGGCAGGATTAGCTCTCTTTTGACAAGGACGGCGTTCTAATCATACTTCCAAATGATCAGTGGTGACAGATGACTTCTCTTAACAGTAGTAAACAAACTAATAAACTCAATTTGGGGGAGAATAGAAATGTTTCTATCTTTCCATGTAGCAAAACATAAGGAAATGGTAATTTATTGAAATAGACGTATATTATACGAGCACTAAGAAAATCTATTTCCTTACCATGAATTCCTCTGGTCGGAACACCTAGAAATAGTACAATAGTGTTCTGTTTCTCTTATGAAATGTTGTAATTTTCTATGTGTAATCTACTATTGAACCTATGTTTTTAAAAAATATAATGATTTTTCTTCTTTGTGCTGCGACAATTATTGCAGGTGCTTCCACAGTATACAAATTTGTTTACGGTTATGAAATTCTCCTATATATGCGGGGTGTTACGGAAGTATTATCTTGGTAATTTTCATTTCCTGTTGCGAAATACTCTTAAAAAGTAGATAGTCTGTTGTGTAATATAACACAATTCCGTCTACGATTTCAAACATCAAATTATATGTGTATGTTGTTATTACGTTCTTTCTTCTTATTTGATTTCTTTTCTATTCATATTGTATGTATAGAGTGCCGTTTTGCATGTTGATGTTATTTCTCTTGCATGGAAATGGACAAAAATAATTTTTATGTTTGAAATAGTAAACAAAATTGCGTGTAATATTGCAAAATAAGCAACTATAATGAAGCTTGAGACATAACATTTATGTTAAGCAGCAAGAAGATTACATATAGCCTTGCAATTCTACAGTATCAGCATATGTATCCAAAATTTCATAACCGGAATCGTGTCCTTATTTACAGCTTCAAAATTCCCAGTTGAGAGAATACATTCACAACAATCGTGGGCATATGTGATTGTGCTTATTCCGAATTTGTTGTTCTATTATTTCGAAAGAAAAAGTATAGTTCAATGTAAAAACTATTACACACAAAAATAATTATCACAAGTTTTAAATTTTGATTCAAACTGATAAATGAATAAGTTAATATTCGCCAGCTCTCGTAGTCTAGCGATCTTATGAAGCATGCGTTAGTTAAGAACTCACATGGTCTCTGGTTTCGAGTCCTGAGGTAGACATGTTCGTAGAAGCTTCAGTGTGAAAGGGCTTCTATGCTACATACATGAACAGCTCCGACTCTACGAAATATTGAGCGCGGGGCGAAGTCATTTGTCTTGCACCCCCCCGGCTGTTCCCAACCGGCTGCTTACCGGGGTAAAAACTCCATTTTGGTGCCCCTCTTCTAGATCCACGGCTTCCATAAGTGAACATAATTTTGTATGAAGAGCTAGTCAAATTTGTAGGTTGGCTTTCCATGGCATATTTATACAATTTTCGTCAGCTCATTAGTACCAAATGAATACCAGATCAAAACAGTTGCCTTTCCTCTATAAATGTCCAAATGCTTTTCCATGACTTCTCTACTTTTACGATAGACCTATTTTATTGATTTAATATTTTTTCTTGTAATCCAGGCTTTTGTTGTGCATGTTTTTACGGAAGATATTGCAGTGGCTTATACTGAGATAATTCTTTTATCCTTTATTAGTTTATCCTAATTATTACAGAATTGCCGCATCCACAGATAACTTCAAACCCTGCCCAGCAATGTATATCAAAATTTTCTGTAAGATTTTTAAAACATTATTTTCGTTTTGTTCCTTAACCGTGATGTTTTCTTTTCGTAGTATGGACTGAAATTAACCCAGTTACCCTAAGAATACATTCTTTTATCATGTCCAATGTATTGGTAGAAAAATTCCCACACATTAGAAGAAAAAAATCCCTATTTCCCGCTCATTCGTGCCTTTTACTTTACCCCTACAATTCCTTTCTTTCCCATCGCGCGTCGTGTCTGGGTTCTTTATTTCTCCCTTTTTTGTTGCCGCTTTTCTCCCTTCTATCCAGTTTTTCTTTTCCTTTTTTGTATAGCTTTTTCCTTTTGGTTCTCCACCTTTCTTCCTTGCCCCTCCCACCTTCTTCCCTTTCTTCACACACACACATTTACACATAAGTATACACACACATATATATATACTGAGTCTTGCGGCCCCCGTAGGTCACACCCACTGAACGATGCCAGCGCTTGATAAAGTGAGCGGCGAGAGCCGTCCCACTTTGGGAGCCGAGCGCCAAGCAGCAAAAAGGGAAGTAAGGATAGGGTCTTCCACGCCATTACACCACCAACGAGAACTGTGCCTGTGATGTGAAGAAGATCTGGTTGGTTGCCCGGAATGACGGCGCTTTGGGATGAGAGGAAAAGAAGAAAAGAAATCTTTCGATGGGGGAGAAGAATCAAGAAAAAAAAACAACAACCGTATAAGGAGGAGGAGGTGGTGTTGATGGAAGTGCAGGGTTGCCAGATAAAACAAAAATGGGATTGAAATTACCTCTCCCCTTTTCTTTGCTGACACACTATCCCTTCTGTGTAATTTTATCAAAATCAGTTTTGTTTCCAAAGCTTTATTGTCATGTAATAAGGATGCTCGATCGTCACTCTCCTCTTGTGTGATCCGTGTGCGCGCGGGAGAACTGACATTTTAAAGATAATAATAAAAAAGATGAAGGAAGCTTTGTGCGCTACGTAATTCCACTGATATAGACTTAAATTTTTGTATTCTGCAAATTACGCTACATGTCTTCAAGAGTCCCACTTAAAGTCCTACGGAATTCTATGAAATTATTGAGATATTACACCACGAATAACGAGTTTATTTTATCGTTCTCTATTAAGATTAGGGCCTGTAGCTTCTCACAAGTACCCCTTTGGTTTGCGTGGAAGTAATAGGATTTTGAATTTAAGTTTGCCCATGATCTTTAGGCAACTTTTGGTCTCTCGGATCTTGGATGTGGGAAAGAGAATTGGAAGGAGGTCGTCCAGGGTCTAGTTTTTAGGTACCATACTGGTATTTGCCAGGTGCAACTGAGAAGAAACCCTGGAATAACCTTAGTCAGGATGCCCGCCTTCCGATGGCCTACGCTCTACCATCTTAAGTACGGCTGCTCGATACGGAAGTAAAAGAGTTGTAATTTATTTATTCTCTATCCCATAGTTGAAGATGTTATATTTTTCCTCCACTCTACTATTTATGAGTGCTTATAGCAGACCAATACAGCACTTTATACTATACAAAAGGTAATAACGTAGGCCTACATTAATTTTACGCTTTTTGCAGACCTTAAGCTTCGAAAATTCGAACAATTTTCCGAAAATCGAATAAAATTTTTTAACAATTTACAATTTCTCCTTAGCAAAATTTCAAAAATCTTTGCCTAGGTAGATATATTTCACATAATATTTAAAACAAACATAATTTTAAAAGCCAACCATTGAGAAATTCTATTGTGTTTATCTTCATTTCTAATTCTCTGCTTCCCGAGAACTTTAATAAAGCTAAAATGTCATAAAATTAATTCTGAAATTTCAAATATTTTTCGGAACTTGCGAAAAAAAACAAAAAAAACTCATCAATACACGCTTTTTCCCAAATTCTATTTATTTTATGCTGAACAAGCATGGGGGATTTTTCCCGGAAGCAAGATTTGAATGTTTCTTATAGGGAACTTCCTCTTTCAGGATTACATTTGTTGATACGTTCACATAAAATACGTCTTAAGTCGTTTTTGTACCAAACTGCTTCAATATATAACGAGAAAGTGACTCATTTATTATGCGTCAAGAGAAAGTGTTTCTTACCTCGGTTAATTCAATTTTTCGCGCCCAAATTTTGGTGAATGTGAAAAAAAAATATAGATTTCCATAAAATATGCTTAATTGTGATGTAAAGAAAACAAAATTATCAAATTTTCGGTTTTGTTTGATTTTTCTATTAGAAAATAGACAAGTGGTACTTCCAGGCAACAACGAGCTTTTGCGTATGGAAATTTAAATAACTTCAAGGAAACGTTGCGCTTTAAATGATGTCCGTACTCGTCTATGTAGGCCTACATATAATTTAGAATATTGAGCAGTACGCAGGTAAAGGGATACAATAGTAGAACTTGTTTATATATATATATATATATCTCACAGTGAGAGCTTCGGCTTTCCTCTCCCAACCTGTCTGGTCAGCGTGGGAGCAGTAGACCAACTCCTCCCTTCGGGGAGAGGCCTCATCCAGTAGTGGATTGAATATGGCTGTGATTTATTATATACACTGTATATGGTAATACGAGTGAATTTCTATCAATAAGAAATGTATCTCAGAATGCAATAATGATACAATTGTCCAGTTTTGTTTTTCCAAAAGAGAAACTCATAAAGTATTGTCACCAACACAAATAATAATAATAATAATAATAATAATAATAATAATAATAATAATAATAAAGAACCACCTTA
This sequence comes from Lepisma saccharinum, assembly GCA_022664845.1. Classification (NCBI taxonomy): domain Eukaryota; kingdom Metazoa; phylum Arthropoda; class Insecta; order Zygentoma; family Lepismatidae; genus Lepisma; species Lepisma saccharinum. The sequence goes on from JAGDQP010062644.1 coordinate 8,096, forward strand.
TACACAGATCTCTGTTTTCTGTAATATTTGAGACATCAAGGCTCACGACAGGAACAATTCTTTCTCGAAGATCGTCCAGGTCTTGCACGGGTATGTAGTACATAGTCTTGATGCATTCTATAGAAAAAAACGGGAGATATTTTATTCATGCAACGAGGGAAGAAAATTAATTTTGAGGATACGTAGGTAATGCATGAATCCTTTGGAAAAGTTACTTCAATACACTGTTTTGAAGAAAAAATTCTGATGATGAAAAAGAGAATTGTTTATCACAACTTCAGTTTTTTTTTCCTCAGAAAGTTTATGCTTCCTTTCCGTTAAAAATCTCAAGGTTGCAAGCATGAAAAAAGAAATATTCTACGATTTGCAACACTTATAAGACTCTGGTGGATGGAAGGGGAATAGGAGAGTAAAATATGGAATAAAAGAGGCTTATAAAAATACGTGTACCGAAGGAGGATGGGTTGGAAAAAGAAGCAAAGTAAAGAGCCTTGCTTTCAAGGGATAACTTTTTTTTCTCTAGTTCTTCTTCGTTTTTTTCTCCCATGAGTAGTCAGATAAAAGGGAGTAAAAGTAAAGAAGATGATGGAATAGAGAAGCTGGAAGGGGAATCGGTAGAGTAAATGGGTGGGAAGTGGAGAAAGTTTTAGATTTAAAAAGTAAGTCTCAGATCAATTTGGAGATAACAAATCACAGAGACTTTATCGATGTTCACCTTCTGTTGTTTATTTCAGAAACTATGATACGTATTCATTTACACTTTTTAAGTTTTCAAGGACCTGTCCCCCATCATCTAGTGGTCCCGGTTGCAGATTTCAGATGTGTACTGAGGAGGAACGCAGGTTCGAGTCGTGTTGCCGGTCAGTTTACTTGTTAGTTGAGACTTTTTAAAGTTTTCATCAACTTTTGAAGGTCAGGATGGTAAAACTCCCATCACAGCATTGCTGGGAGAAGCTGAAAGACACAAATATCGGAAATTTAATCTTAAATCTCCTTACTGACGTATACAAGTGTATTACTGGCATTCGTTTGATTTCTTATGTTTTTAGATCAATGTGCATTGACTTCAACATTTCATTTAAATCAATAAGACTGTTACAATGGGCACAAAAATAGAATGAGTCCGGGGAATTTATCTCTCTCCATTCCTGTTGTACTCACCAACATACGGAAGAGACAGAAAGAGAAGAAAAGTGGCAAAACCGTCAGCTCCCTCCCGCGGTGTCTGCTTTCCAAACTTTGTTTCTTGTCCCTTTACCCCGCCCACCCAAATCCAATCTTTCGGAAAGAGGACTTTAGTAATTTAAGAATCTAAGTTCTAGTCACGCCAGAGACAAAAGTTTCAAAAACTAATAAAGGGGTAATGGAAAATGAAATGCCCACTTGAAATTTATAATTAGTAGCTATTGGGACGATCGATAATAAAATAAAGAAACAACTACAATCAATAATTGTAAAAATGAAATCAATAAATCTTTTCGCGGCTTAGTCGTTTAATGTTACAGGAGCAACCCAGATTTTATCCCTGCTTACAATAACATTTTACATCTTCCTGACAGAACTAAAACATATTATTGATACTGTCGTAACTTGTTAAAAACTGTCTCAGGGCTGTGGTGGCTCAATGGTGGAGCGCCCACCTTTGGTGTTTGGGGTCGTCGGTGCGATCCCTGCTCGTCCCATGTGGGCTTTATGGTGGACAAACACCGTGTTCGTGGATTTTCTCGGAGTTCTCCCGTTTCCTCCCGCTTTCTTCATTTCACCAATCATCGCATCATCATTTTTCGGCCTAAGCCAAAGTTGCCTAAAGGCTTTAAAAATTCAATTTAAATTCAAAATTCAAAATTCAAAAACTGTCTAAAACATCCTCATACTTTCATCTATTTGCCTATTGCTAAAACTATATTTCAAAACGGAAAATGAACTTTAAAAAATCTGCCGTTCTGCATTGCGGCATGTCAGTGTGTCATGTTTTGAACTTGCTATCCCTTGAATAGTTTGTTGACTATGAGTAGAAGGTCAAATGAATTAGCTTCTATAGTGGACAGGCGTTAATAATGGATTATCTACGGCTGGTTCATTAATAATACGTAGCAACGTAGCATAACTTATCATATTCAAGAGAAGATTTATTAGTAGCTGGTTAGGTGGTCAGTAGTCACACACGTCCATGTGCCTTCTATGTGCCTCGGCGGTCGATTAGTTACGCATCCTAAATGCAGCTCACATTATTCAGAAATGTTACCGAACATGGCAACAGCCGTATTCTAGCTGAGAAAATAGAAGATGATATATCACATCACATTATTAAAAGTTAACGTCATTTTCTTTGCTACGCTATGCGATGTGTTGTTGTTATTACTGAACAGACATATCATAGTATTTATCAGCAAGCGTACATTGTGGGGGGAAAAATAAGAAGAAAAACATAGTTCTATTGAAACAGATTGACAAGCTCGTAGTTTAAAACGGAACTATATACTTTGTATAGTTCTACCAAGAAAGGCCGGAAAGAAACCAAGTTTGCCGTGGAACTGCGCACAAGAGTTCCTTCTGTTTGTCAACACTCAACAGTGCACGATGTTGGTACTTTAAACAGTCTTTCCAAAGGTACGCGGAAACAGGGAGTATTTTTTAGTAGACGAATATATGAACAACTCTGTACATTTTTCTATAGATTTAGATAGGCGTTGTCCTCTGAAATAATTTTAGCGTAAACAGGATCTGGACAGGTTAACTGGAATGTTTGTCTGCATGAACCTCCGTCTTCATTTGCTACAGACATGTCAGTCACTGGTTACAGTTTGTGAATAGTGGGAATGCTCGCAAGATGGCACTCTCGTTGTGTAACTCACTGGATTGCAGTATAGTCACTGAACACAGTGCACCACTGACATATTACAGTAACAGACGTGTCGGTGTTAAAAAGAGGACTGATAGTGTGTGCGCGACTAACAGGTGCGTCGATATGAGGAATGTAGGACTGCTTCATAGTATGTCAGTGCTTTCTGTGTCGGCCCTGCATAAATAAAGCATAAATCATAAATGACTCAAATATGCAAATTACCGCTATGGGCCTCCAAAATTAGTACAATATACTGAGACAAGCATAACTTTGCATTTTGTTCAATATTAAGCCAATATTTGTCAGGCACTTCGTGGATGTACCTTGTAAGTCTAGGTATTAGCCAGATGAAACCCTTGGAAATCGTCAGTAGGACTCGAACCAGGACTCCTCAGGTCTGATCTACTTCGTGTTAATTCGTTTGCTTTTTCTTCGGGAAAGCGAAATAATAAAAACTGGTTTCCATACAAACTTCTTTTTCGTTAAAAGATTCCCAACGAAATATTTTCCCTTTTATGTTATATGCATGATAAATACCAATATTAAACATACTTCTCGACCCGAAATTCTTCTTTCCAAGAATAAGAATCTGTTTCATTGTTGATATTAAAGATTTCCTCGTGGTTTGTGTCCGTTTAAGTATCAGTCTATCTATATTTGTCTCATACAGGCGTGTGAAACTGTTGTGTCAGCAGCACTGCATTTCTCACTGCCTCTTCCCAACCCGCATTCTATTTCTTTATTTTTTTCTTTTACCCTCCACACTTTCAGATGTTAGACCTATCTACGTCACGTCTGCTTCGGATAGCTTTGCGCATGCGTCGTGGTATTATTCGATGAAATTTTAATTCGCGTTCGCCCGAGACACAAGTCCGCCATGTGCCAACCTCAACTGTAAGAGAGGGAG
>JAGDQP010062647.1:0-11846 GCA_022664845.1 Lepisma saccharinum
TATGCAGGTTAATGGTCAGTTATAGGACGGTACGCTCTTAAGAAATTTTCACGTTATGAATATTTCCCATGCGATAAGATCCAAGTTAAAGAACCAAACTAGTGTTATTACTCCCTCTACGGAAATTACTCACCAGCGACAATTAGGTCAGAGAACGATATTTACTACAGCTTCTCATACGTACAAGTCATTATCATCAGAATTGTAAGTGATAGTAAATAGAACTAGACACCAGTAGTAAAGGAAAGTCACGTTTCTTCAAATATTTAAAGACGTCCGAGAGACTTCGGCCTGGAAGTTTCCCAGGAAGATATTGAATTTTTATCTATCGATAACCTTTAGTAAGATCATCATCTTCTTCTAAAATTCTGACGTACATTGAAATAGTTATCACCTTTATCTTATCCTTCCAGGATACTCCTATAACCGTATTGATATGATTCCTTGGGAAAAGTCAAAAATCCTTTTTCCGACTCCCATGATACTGTATTAACCTTTCGATGATTAGAAAAGTATTCCAATCACTTATCATATGAGTAATTGGCTATCACCTTGAGAAAATTCCAAAATCCATTTTTCAACAAGAGGAACGACCTCGTGTGACCAGAAAATTAGAAGCAACCTGATTGGATATGTCATTATTGGCTTTCCTATAAAACATAAACTCTTAATATTCCAACAGGCCAGTTTAGACTGGAAGCACGTCTTATGAGAGATCTTGTAGATCTTGTGTTAAGCTACGTTGGTGCTTCAGTGCAAAATAGACTGAGTCAGAAAAGTATTAACTTTTAGTGTTTGGTCACGAACTGAAATTCTTCTTTGAACTTTGCTGTGATTTGGAACTTTGTGAAACTTCGTTAGAGTTAGTGAATATGACGAACTCCTAAGTGACAAATGAACATTGAATAATCAACATTTAATTGGTGTCAATCATGACACTTACAAATCTAGAAACTTTATTTCAAATTTCAACTTGAGCGATTGTGCCATGTGAGCTAGCATTTGAGTAGCAACGAACAGTTTTTGATCGACGTTCAAGAACATTTTTCGCCCAATAATTATCCTGGTGAGTTTATGTTTTTCTATTCAGTTTGGTTCCCATGTTATGTAAAATTATTGAGTTTGAGATCTTGGAGCGATGCCCTAATTTATTGTAAACTTTAGATTTGATGTACATTTTGCATTAGCTTTTCTGGGTGTGACTATCGAATATCACCAGGTAAATCCTAAAATGTAATTCTTGTATTCTCCAAATTGTTCCATTTTACTTTAGGTACATACTAGAAATAAGCAGGAGAGGTCCCTGATTGTGTACGACACTCTTGCAATTCCAAGCAAGCTGTCCATGAAATTTAGTTATCTTTGATTCGTCCCCACAAAACTAAAATTCCCAGAATTTATAGAAGTGTCAACGCACCTTCTTTCTGTAATTTGCATGCTTCTGAGGAAAAGGAATGTGCGCTGGTAACAATACTGAGACGCACTGGAGGATCTATGCCGAACTGAGTTCCTAAATCGGATAGTAACCTCCAGTACGTCCCATACCATCTTATTATCGAGGGCTGTTAGCTTCCTTATGATCAGATCTTATTACTGTTGTACACAATGATGATTAGTATTTTATTGCAGGAAATTGACATTTTTCTGTTTTATTATTAAATTGTCACCAATAGCTCACCAATTCAGTAATAGATGACGATAACTGCCTACCGAGGCTCACCTGATATCTGTATATACAGATAGACAAATATTTACAACAAAGAGAAAAACATAATACCATCACCTTGAAGTCTACTTCATTACGCTTTCTTGAGAAGTAGACTCAGACAACGTATTACTCTTGTATACATTCCACTTTTTATTTTAGCAACTCCTATGATCTCGATCAGGATGAAGTTCCATAACGCGTTCTAACTTCCAGGTAGGTTTTTTCCTGTAACACCAGGCGAATACTGGGAATGTCCCTAGACAGGAGGTCCTTGCTGCTAAATTCCTTATCCTTTTTTCTAAACGTTTTGCTCGCAGTAGGACATCAGTTCTCAGCCTCATAATGAGAAAAAACCGTACATACTAATACATCCCACGCAAATTAAATAAATAGAAACAAAATACGATTTCGTTTTACGTTAATATAATACTAGAATGTAGGTGAATGGATAGCAGAGTAACATCAGATCGTAATCTGTCACTTGGATTATAATCCATCCATAATTTTACGTGATGCCTGTGTGTCTAACATATTGGTTTCTTCTTTATAGTTAGCAAAGGAGTGCCGAACGGCTGTCTGCAAGTTCGGTGAATGTGTGTTTCCGAAGATCAAAGCAATGTGTCCCGATAACGATCAACGAACAAAGGTAAGCATTTAAAATTTTGATTTAAACTTTCATAAATTTCGTTACTCCTGTAATTACGAATCATAAACGATATTGTCATTTGGAATTGTGTAAAAATGGGCCAGTCATGCGAAGTTATACTGACGCAAGCCTTTATATAATATGAGACTGGAAATTAAATTTATTTGTCAAATTTGAGGGAGTATATATTATATAGGATAAGATGATAAAATAGAGAAAAGGGAATGGCGCTTTCGTGTGTTATGGATGGTAACTAGTATGATCTAAGCTATTATTATTCATTTTTACTATTATTTCGCTTCTTCTGTCACCATTATGTTTTCCCCGCCCTGGTTTATTCGTCACCCTCCTATTCCTTTAGAAAGCCTCTCATCGACCCCTAATTACCTCCCTGCACTAACACCTCCCTCCATTTAGTGTTTTTTCGGCCCCTTTAGTAACTTCTCGCCTTCATGACTGGCTGTTTCGTTACCTGCTTTCAGTTGGCAACATAGCCGCATCCTAGCACCAATCCTCTGTCCATCTTCTTTCCTGTTACGAAACATTTGCATACTTTTATTGTTTGTATGTGTGTATACGTACTTCTCGTACGCCTGTCTGCGCCTTCTAAATCATAAGTAACCTTTTTTGTTCCTCATTTCATTTACATATATATCATCTCACCCAGTACCACTCCAGTCTTCAGGCCGTCCAAAAGCTCGTCAAACTGGCGCATCCTATACTCACTGCGTCACCTGAAACTGAAAGAATTTTCCCGTCGTTCTCTAAAATAGTCTACCACAGACCTCCGAATCTCAACACGATTCTCACCAGAACTGGACTAATCCCCCCCTTCCCCCAAATCTATCAAGTGCAACAGACCCCGGTGCAGAACCTGTCCTATTTTTGATTCCAGTCTGACCGTACATCGTGTCACTCACAAGACGTACTCTTTCCGACACTCCGGCACTTGAATATCTTCCAACCTCATTTATCTTTTACTTTGTAACCTATGTTCCGTTGGCGAAACTCAAACTCTGTAACAATCCGCATCAACAACCATCGCTACTCCTTCAAATGACAACTTCCGCACGTCCCCATACCTGAACACACTTCTTATCACGGCTGCACCTTTGACGAAACCTTTTAAGTTAGCATCCTGAAAATCTTGAACCCTGACCCACCTGCCACAGTTAGAAAGAGATGGGAGTAGATGTACATCTCTCTTCTTTCCGCCAACCATGAACTCAACTGCCTGTAACTCCCTGCAGCGCAGTGTCTTCTTCTTCTATTGTCTTCTTTGTTCCGTCTCTAGTTGCACGTTTATTCTACTTTTCAGTATTGTTTCTCTGTACTCCCTTTCATCTCCATTTTACCATCTTATATATAATGTAAATATATATATATATGTCATCTGTTGGCAACATGGCGTCTTAGCGTAAGTCCCGCACCCGTCCGCTCTGTCCTTTTTTTCTCGTACCATGTAAAAACGCTTTTGCGAAACGTTGACGCTTTTCTATTGCGTTTGGGAAGTTCCTGTACGCCTGTCTTGGTAAGATGGTAAAAAAGGTAGAACAAGGATAATAACATTATAGAATACCAAGACAGGCGTACAGGAACTTCACAAACACAACAGAAAAGCGACAACGTTGCGGTGCGGCACTCATGGTAGGAGAGGAAATGAACAGAGCGGACTGGTTTGTTGCCAACTGATGCTGGGTAACAGTGTGGTCAGGTTTGGAGGCGGGAAAATGGCTAGATGGATCGGAGAAAACACTAAATGCCGAGGAAAGTACAGAGGTTACTAGAAGTAGGTAAGGGGCTTTCTAAAGGAATAAGAGGGTAAAGAATCAGAGAATAAGGGAAAATAATAATATAGATGAAGCGGAAAAGGGAGAATAAAGAGTAATATTGAAAAATAGAATAAAAGTGTAACTATAGAGACGGAACGAAGAAGAGAATGGAAGTAGAAATGGAAACTGCGCTGCAGGGAGATACATGCAGTAGAGTTCATGCCGACATAAACGGATGAAAATTGAAAAAAAACCGTAATAACTTTTTTATTCCAGACGATAGCAATCCTAGCTCTCATCATTTTTGGTAACAAACATCGTATTAATTATACATGTCCTAAAACGCATTGTACAATCAGCATAAAAACCTCCCTACAGTTCAGCAAATATAAGATCAAGTGAAACAAGATGGGATGAAGATCGGGATCCACAAGGATACCCAACACAACAATAGTGAACCCAACCCCTACAACGACCACAAGAATCCCCAATACAACAATAGTGAAACCACCCTTAACAACAACTACATGGAACACAAGCCCACCAGTGAACCCAGCAACAACAGGAAATACACAATAAGTGATCTAATGTAAATCTTTTAATAAATCATTACAAAGGGGAAAAGGCTTAACCCCACTGAGGGGGATGGCGTCAAAAAGACCGACCCTGCTTTGGGAAAGTTAAGGCCAGCGTAATTCTCTTATAATTCAATATTGTTTTTATATATAGTGTAAATAATAGTGAAATAAATGAAAGTTTCAAAGTTTTGTGAAAACACCAGTGAATTAACTCCCCAAAAACGTCAGTTAATCCCTGGAATAGGAGGGGGGGGGGAGTGTAATGGGAACTGGATCAGTGTGTCAAAAGACAGGAAGCAAAACAAACAATCACAGTCAACATAAGAAATTATAAAATGTTTACATAGTCAGTTTGTGAAAGCAGACGATGCCGATTCTAAGCGGAGAAGCTTGGAAGTGTATAAACACGCTTACAAGAAAGGTCTATAAAGGGCCCACGTGATAGCTTTAGAGTATCACTTATTCATTTCGACAAGTGGTCACCTCTTCCCTCCTCTGACTTGGTTTGGAGTTAGAATCCTTTCACTGCAATTCACTCCTCTCCACAAAAGACCCAAGTCAATTAAGTCGCTACATAAAAGAGGTGATCCACGCCAATCAATACAAGCCCATGTTCCGAGCACTCATTTTATTAACTGTAATAAGGCTTGTATATATCATATTAGTGAAACTTTTGTAATAAAAGGTGTCGGATAAAAAGTCAACCGTATCTATGTTCTTATTTAATAACCACGAATTAACGATCCTACGTCGGAAGGCTGTACTTATGATCTATTAACATTCGTGATACCAGATCATTACGATATTGAGTCTGTTTCAGCTAACCCACCTGAGAGCAATAACTTCTCCGTTTTGAGCTCTTTTGTGAAAGATGATTTGCTTCCTACTAAATTGTCGTTTATTCAGTCGGTATTGTCTTTTTTGATTTGCTTTCAGACGGACAAACCTTTGATGCCATTCATGTAGTTAGAAATATTGGCAAGCGATTTCTGAAGGGAGAAGTTATAAAAGCTGTTAAAAATCCTGGACGGATGCTTTCAGTAGATATTAAGAACTTATTATCAGTGAAGGATATTGACATAGGATTTGGAGCAAGATCAGCATGTAAAGGTTTGAAAGACATAAACATCATGTCCTTTAGACATGATTGCAGGGACTACTTGATTGCTATATTTGAAAAATTAATTGGTAAAGGAAGCCCTTTACGTAATAAAATGATAAAGGGAGCGACATGTTTGGCACCATCAGTCATGCTTAATTCAGTATTAAACATTGTCGAGTGATCTAGCTTTAGAGGAATTCATTTCTACGAACTGGAATTTTCCCTCAGAAGCGGATCAGATAAAAAGCTGTTACCTTAAAATTTGTGAAAGCAAGGAATTCCAGCAAAAACTGACTGATTTTGAATGGAAAACGCAAAGATTGGATACATTTTTCGTTGAAAATTTACATGCAGGGGATGCTGTGTTTCTGAAATTTGCCATGAAGATTCTGTGTATGTTTTATTGAAATGTAGCCATTGAAAGAGGATTCTCTCTGAACAAGAAGTATCTCATTGAAAATCTACATAAGGAATCGCTTATACCTCAGCGATGTATTCATTCAGCTGTCTCTCAGTGTGGTGGAGTTGATAAAATAGTTGTGTCCGAACGTATGATGATGGCTGTGAGGGTATCATCCTCACGACGAAAGGAAGCTTTGGCAGCGAGAAAGAAGAGGAGGAGCGAGACAAAATTAACAGCACTAGGAAGAAAATTAGGGCCCTGGAAGAAGAAGAAAGGAAACTACTGGAGCAGGCTGAAGAAGATGCTGAACGAATTTAACAGAAAATTGTTTCAGCCCCCCAAAAATTACTGCCTAAGATTTATGAAAAGAAATAAAAATACCTAGCAAGTTTTAAGTGAGCATCGTTGATGGATTTCTTGGATACTGCATACTGAAATAATTTAAGATCTTCCTCGATCGTTATTGTCTTTTCAGATCGTAGGAATGATGCATGTGAGGTATATAAATTGAATGTGATATAACTATCGAATCGTTCAGTATATTGTATAGGTCACGAAATTTGATAATGAGTCCGGAAAAAGTCTCGGAAAAGTCATGAATTGGGAATTCCGAATTCTGGTAGACACCCTGGTTTGGCATGTTTCCTTGGGATTTAGGGTGTACCGGCCACTAGCAGTATTGATAGTGACTGGAGAAGTGATGAAAATGGATCACGTCCTACATCTGGGTCTTTTGCATATGTGGGCATCGGTTTGGGGTGGTGGCGAGGAAAGATTTGTGCGGACAAAGATGTTTCGTAGATTAGGGGGATGTTGAAAAACTAGTCTAGATTTGGAGGAAAGTACTGATCTTGTGCTGGGTCGGATTGGAGAATGTAGGATTTGTTTGATCTTGGTTAGTTTAGGATGAAATTGGGTGATTAGAGCCGGTGGGTTAGCATTGGTGTTTGAGTGGGTTGAATGTGTAAGGATGCACATCGATTCCGTTTGGTTACAAGGTTATATGGTAGCCTCGGTTGACTAGAGCCTCCTAGCACCTATTAGCATCGGGCAATGCATGTTTCTATTTAGTCCAGAAATTCCTAACCTCCCGATTAATATCAAGGAAGCTGAAATTAAAAATATATAGAACAGTTATTCTGCTTGTAATACTTTTAGGTTGCGAAAGTTGGAATACGACCCTGACAGTTGACCATAAATTACGTATGTTTGAAAATAAGGTTTCGAGAAAGGTACCAGGTGCGTAAATATGAAACCGGAATTTATGTACAGAAAAGACACAGTGATTGGATGACAATGCTAAGAACTATTTTATTCGAAATATTGGCCATCGCTAGCGATACACTTCTGCCATCGTTCCGGCAATGTGTGAATGCCAGACCAGAAAAACTGTGCCTCTTGTGCTGCAAACCAGTCATCAAGCCATTTTCGTAAGATGTGAAGCGCTGGTCAGCAATTGCGTGTCGCATGGAAGGCGCCAAGTCTGGTGAGAAGCCCCATGCGCAAGGATTTCCCAGCCAAACGTCGCAATCGATTCCTTGTATGTCGTTTTGGTTGTTCGTTATGAGTTTGCTTATGTCGTTTTGGCGCTGAGGACAGGATTAATAGCCTAACTTGTGGTAATCACAGTAGCAAACAAATCTATAGCAAAACATACGACGGTGGGTAGTATAGTGGAAAGATTGAATCAAAAGCAAATTTCTGATTGTATATCACAAAATTCATTTTCTTTCTTTTACTACATTCGGTCTGTCATATATTTAATACATGATTTATACATATAGAGAACAATTGGCTGTACTTGCAGTTAAACAGAATGAAGCAGATTACCGCGTGGAGACCCAGCTATCCTAAACGGCGAACACCTCTCAATATTTCTGGTTATCAGATACTCTGAGTGATAATGTTGTTAAACAGAGAAAACCAAAATTCTACTTTTAAAGAGTGTATACGGCAAATATGCCAGAATAAAAAAAATACTTACGCAAAGGAAGCCATAGGTGAGGAAAGGAAGGCACTATGTAGATGAATGACAGTACTGAGCAGCAAGAGACCTTATCACATTTCGGAGAGCTTATTTATACCAATTTTTAGGTCCTTGGTTAACAAAAACAACTTTGGCAACTTTCATTTCGAACTAAGCACTTGTTATTCACTTTTTAGGGTATTTTGCTGGTCTAATATAGTTCGTTGCATTCTGCACGTACGCATTTTTATTCTTGTCAAGGCCTTTACCAGTTTTGTCAACACATGGCCAGATTGTTCTTAATGCCAAAAAACACCTTCGTGTTTTTAGATGACTGAATGAAATATATATAATTCTTCTTCTTCCTTTTGTTTTACATGATTTATAATTACTATATGTTATATATATTTTATGAAGGCATCACATCCCCGCTGCTAAAGGGTACTATCACCTTAGTGATTCCAAGTCTTTGGATCACATTGCACAAACTCGGCGAGGACGGAAAAGAAAAGGAGATTCTGACAGAAGGAAAGAAAGGAAAAAGGCGAAGGGAAATGAAGGAAAAATATTTGATGGTTTTGAGAGTTGTTCGTCTTTTAGGATAGTTATTTGGTCTCGAGAGTAATAGAGCGAAAATTTATACTATGACTATAACCTTAATATCATTTAAAAAAACTTACATGCTAAATGTATAACGAGCCTAAGAAAAGTTATTTACAAATTTAAATTTTAGATAAAAGAAAATACAATTAATTAGTTTATAGTAGCGCTCGTCATCGGAAATTGGAGCGAATAAAATATACATGATTAACAAATAGACACCGAAAATGGTTGTACTTGAATGATCATTAACCCATACGTTTCGAGAAATTATAAAACCGAATACACTGAACATCTTGGTAAAGAAAACGTTATGAAGTATAAGCATAACAATTCGTGATTAACATTAAGTATACATTATTTTTTTTTTTTACAAAAAATAAAAACAAATACAATATATTTCATAAAATTAAAAATCGTGGTCATTTTGCTTGGCATCATTTTTAGTACCATATTCCATTGTTTGCTGCTGGGGTCGGTCGTTGACGTTAGAAAAACTGGCAACGGCATTGGTTGTTGCATAATAAGGATAGCTGCTGTGACGAGGAAGTTCGTAGAGAAACATCCGGCAAATCCAGTGAATATCCACTACCAATTGTCGACTGAAGTTCCATCCCTTGTTGCTGAATAGTGGATAAAAGCCAGAAAGTCGTTGGAGAAAGATACTAGTGTATTCCGAGTCGTCTGGTGTCATAACAGCTGTGCTCGGAAGTATCCAAGATGGCTCCATCGTCCCGAGTATTGGAGGAGTTATACAGTAAGGTAATAGAAGGAGGAGGAATGGAAGGATGTATAAAAAGAGAAATAAAGATTACTTTGGATGTAGAAAAAAAAACATGGTTACTCTTTGGCCATAAAATTTAGGTTCTCTCTGTTTAATAATGAATGCATGAAATAATGAATTAAGAACTACGTTCAAACTATTGCACCACAGAAAGACAGTATATTGACAGTTAAAGTTTTCTTTCTTTTTTTTTTTTTTTTGAAAAAATTAGGGGACTGATTTCAAGTAAGCTAGAACAATTTCATTAAAATAAACGTATTCGCTAAGTGAAGATTCACATCTGACGTCAGGAGGTAAAAATTGTCCTCGGGGAGAAAGACTTCTGCAAGGAAAGGTATTGAATTGTAGTGAAGGAAGGGGGGTGAGGGGAAAACCCATGAATACACAGAAATTCCAAAGGTGGTAGAAACGCGTGTTCAAGCACCCGGAAGTTAGAGTCGTGGCAAACGTGTTCAGTAATTTCTAGCAATTTCGTGCAAAACTCGAAGGCGTTGGATTACAGCAGGAAAAAGGTAAGTGAAGAATCTTTTATTTCATTTTATTTATTTATTTGTTTATTATTATTATTTGTCTTATTGCAGTTATTTATATACGAAACTCAACGGAAGGGAGTACGCAGTCGAGAATACCTGTAACTAAATATCGCTTTTTTTTTTTTTTTTTACTGAGATATCCTATGGTAACAAAGTAGAAAAAGCACGGAATTAGAAAGACGTAGTCGATAGAATAACGTGCATAAAACAAGTGGTCGTTTATCGGGAAGTAGGCTACGGAATGCTGTTCCGATTAAAATCCATATGCGCTACAGGGAGGGGACGGTAAGAAACTAACAGGGTAGGACGTAGTACTGTTGGTTGTGTATTGCAGCAATGCATATAGCGAAAAAGTAACGACATGATGCAGGATATTATTAGGATGGTAGGGATACTAAGTACTGAGACTAGAATTTTTGGATCGTATGCCAAAACGGTTGTAAATGAGGCAAAATATAAGGAGGCAATGAAAACGTATCCGCTGTAAAAGAAAAAAAAGCTTTATTTTGTTTGATTGTTTGTTTTAAAAGTTGGTAGTATGTAGAGGCAGAGTTTCGGTGGTGGTATGACCAGTAGGCATATTTTGTTTAATTCTTCTGTACAACATGAATATCGCGACAGTGTTTGCTAAAGTTAAAATAAACTGGAGTGAATACACGGAAGTATAAAAAGTATCCATATGTTCTTCCGGGATGAAATTCAACCAGGCAGCCGTAGTTAAATTAGGAGCAGAAGCTAGATTTGGTTTAGAAATGTTAGCTGAAAAGGTTATAGTATTACCATTAAAAGTTGAATTATCAAAAATTCGTCTATGTGTCGGAATGGGGAAAAGTGGTTCCGTAATTGTTAGTGCATGGTGTAATTTAATTACATGGGGGGTGCTGTTGTAGGAAAAACACAGGGTGGACTGCCTTAGGATAACAGTGCCGTTTAACAACAGGGAATGACCACAAGGTAACCGGAAAAGGACGTTCCGGGCCTTCGTAAAATCTAAGTTGGTTTTAGTATTATTAGGAAATTGCAGAGATAAATGGTTTTCAGCATTAATTAAAGCGTAAGTTTCCTTATGTATTTTGTGTAAAGAAAACGGATGTTGCTTAAGACACGAAAAGGAACAGGATTGTCTGAGCTGAGCAACAACTGTCGCTTCTCTTAGACCGTTAATACATTTTGTTATTTCCGGATTGAAATGTAAGATGTCCGGTATTTTGCATAGAAATGGTTGCCGGGAAATAGTACATTTTTGAAGATCGTTAGGATATAAAGGAATGACAGTGCTATGTGACAGGATAGCATGTGTAATATTTAAGTTTAATGTGCACGTTTCGTTTTTAGAAGCTAGCGGGAACGAAAGTAGGTTATTCAATCGGAAAGTTGTGTCAGCTGGCACCACTGGGACTTTGACGTGAATCAAAATATCTGATTGTGTATAGACACATGATGTAAGAGGTAGCTTGTAAGCCGTTGACACTGAGAAAGCCGGGCTGATTGTCAAATTTTTCTCCCATAATTTAGAACGAAGAGAAAGAAAGTCCGCTGTAATAACATTCGGGGCTACAAGGGAACGTGGTAGCTTATTGTTGTTGCATAAAGAATAGGCATTATGGTAACGATAGTGTGACAGAAAAAGCTGAAGGTTATTTGTGATATGTGTATTCAACTGTAAAAGAAAAGTTATCAAGGCTTGCATATTGTTTGCGTTATTCGAAAGGTTTGAAAAAATAGAATTCTCATTTTCTACAATGTGTTTAATG
>JAGDQP010062648.1:1567-11846 GCA_022664845.1 Lepisma saccharinum
TAGTACACTCTACTAGTCTATTTTGAGGCTCGCAAATTCGCCGTAACCGGTTATTCTGATTTTATACAGTGAAGTAAAATCACGTGCCAGTAATTAAAACAGCTTTGTGGCACTACGGACGCATGGAATCTATGCAATTACATATTGTTTTAGATCAAAGCTAACAGCATTTGCCTACTTAAGGGTTTTGTTAGTATTTACTTACAATTTACACGTAATATTCTGGAATTGTTTATGGATGAAAATATATAACATGGCAGGAGTAGAACGAATAAATTGTCTTACTTCGCGCCGGTGTTGTAAATCACAACCCTATTGTAGGAATGTGATATATTTTAATCACAATGCATAATATGCTATCAAATTACCTACCCGGATGCCTTTTATTTACTAACCAGTAAGTGCTAGACCATTATTATGAATGTGAATATTGTCATGAAGGTTTCGTTGTATGCATTTCAATTCATAGAATAGCACTCTAAACTAACCTCCTTACGTACGAATGTAACACACCGCGTTATCGCGTATTATTTTACCTTCAGATACCAAATAAACTTCTAAAAGTCAAGTTAGATATATTTGTAGACTTACAATAAATCAAAATATCAGGAAAGCACACAGGCCTCTTAAAGTAGAAGTAATGCAGCGGTGATGAACCATTTGGTAAAAAGATAAAAATCACGTAAGGAATTATAATGATGTAATTTGGCCAAAAAATATACATTTTATTAATCGTTAATTTAACGCAAAAAGTTAACATCTAGCCACCATTCAGTATGGAGGGTTAACACAACAACAAATTAAAAACTTGGGTGGAGTTCGGCTAAATAAACTACTTTGATGCTGTACGTAAATATAATACGTAATTTTATAGCGATAAATTTTAAACCTTACATTTAATTAAACATGACTGTGTGCTTTCACAATATTTTAATGGAAGGTCTTTACGAATCTACATTTATTATTGAAACATTTAATTTAGATATTCTATTAACCTTTCCCAATTGCTTTTAAAGAATTGTTAACTATATTTATTAACGTTAAAATAACTCTTTAACGTTATTTAAATGAGAAGTGTATTTTACACATCTTGAATGTTTATGGTTTGCATATGCTTCAATAAATTAACTGCCCAGTTGCAGAAACTCATTAGAGAAATACTTTTCCCTTTTTAAGAATAACCCATGGATAACGTAAATACGATATTTTTTTTTTGTTAAATTATCCGTGGAAAACGAAAACTTTTAGTTAACCCTTGGATACACATGTTGGGTCGAATTGACCCTAAGCTATATATATTTATTACTGTGCCACTTCAAAAGTGCTTAAAATTTACCATCTCAATTTTTATTCACCTTTCTTGCAGATGTCAGTACCAAAAAAATGTCTTGGTGCATATGAACCCACATATGAAAGATTTCTTGTGACACCTTAAATATACATATATGGGGGCAAATTGACCACTTTTTATTTTTTTTTTTGTTATGTGTGATATTTTTCGTAATTTAAAAACACTATTGAAAATTACTACTTGGCAACTATTAAAATTTACTTCAAAATCGGTGCATTTCATTTATTGTATGAAGAAGCTACGATTTTCAAATATTATTCCCCGGCAACTATGCTCATGTAGGTGATAGTATGTGCCTAGTGTGGTTTCGTAGTAGAACGTGTTTATAGTGTTCGGAAATGTTTCGCAAAGATCGTGATTGAACAGGTAACGCATCAGGCCAGGGTATATATTATGGTACTCTCCCGAAATTAATCCGGTGGAATTGAGGAAAAAACCCTGGTCTTGGTAGTTCAGAAATAATAACTACAAACATCGTTTGTCAGAAAAATGAACTATCTGACGATTTACAGTAGAAATGATGATAATATTTTGGAACATTAGTTGAATCAGTTGAATGCTCATTAAGCAGTGACTAAAGCGCAAATAATGAGGACTATGTTGTGGATGATATACAAAACAGCGTTAGAAGAAAAAAAACGGGAATCAGTGCTATAAAACACCCATTCCAATCGGCTGCAGACGTGTACATACGTTGGTATGAAACGTTCGGGTTCTAAGAAACGTGTTGAGACTACAAGACCTAAAAGTATATTTACCACTCCTGATGTATTAAGCAAAATAAATTTGTGAACAAATCTTGAAGGTCGTAAGTTTATCTACGAAGAAAAAATAAAACCTGGAAAGAAGTTGGCATTTTTAGGGATACTGTTGTTGACTGGGATGTATCTTCGTGCTGTATTTTCCTGAACAAATACACGTTACCGGACAACAAACATTGTCAACCGTTTTTAACGTGTCATAGGAATACTTCGCTTTGATAATAAGAGAATTCGACAAGCAAGACTTGCAACTGACAACCTAGTTTTATTCCGCGATGTTTGGTCATTGCTTATAAGAAATTTTAATAGTTCTTACGTATTCAAATCCTACCATAGATCAGCAGTTAGTTGTCACCGTTCAAGGTGTAGGATATGCAATATATTCCCAATAAATAAGCAAAACAAGAGGTGAAAATATACTGACTATGCAATACGAGTAGAATGATTTGATATTTCTATAACGAAATTTATTCATGACACCCCCCTAATTAATAAAAATTCTTTTGGCGCACAAAAACGTATAACAAAATTAATTGAA
This sequence comes from Lepisma saccharinum, assembly GCA_022664845.1. Classification (NCBI taxonomy): domain Eukaryota; kingdom Metazoa; phylum Arthropoda; class Insecta; order Zygentoma; family Lepismatidae; genus Lepisma; species Lepisma saccharinum. The sequence continues at coordinate 4,218 of JAGDQP010062648.1, forward strand.
AAGATATGGCCCATAAAAATTATGTACGAATTTCACGCCCCTTTTAGTTGCACTGAAAAATTAATCATAAACTTTCCCCTGCTTGCAAACAAAAACGTATAACGAAATGAAAATGATTAAGAAACCTCCCCCACTCCTTGTTGCCCAAAGAAATATATTGCCAAAACCTCTTTCCTGTGGTTGAAGGAATAGAATCACCGCCCACCAACGTCGCTGCAACCACAGATTCTTATAACAGGCTTTTCTTATGGACAAACCTCCCACTCCCATTTGCACACACAAATGCATTATGGGATATATTCATAGAAGTTTTAATGTAATTTATTTGTATTTGAAAGAGAAATGTTACTCTTTAACCCAAACTACAAAAGTAGGTAATGAAATAATTCCCAGAAGGAAGGACAGGACTTTAAAAAAAAAAAAAGACAACGCGCAGACAGAGAAGTCTCTGATACTGGAGGTTGAAGAACAGAATTGAATAATTAAAAACGGAATAAGAAATGGAATGGCTATCTTTGATTCAGAATTACCTAATTGACATAAATATAAGAACCTCTAAGTAGTTGTCATTATTAAAAGGTCTAGGTACCTTCTATTATCATTAGTAATATTGTTTAATACAGGTAAATAAAGTACATACGTATATGCCTTGAATGTTTATTGATGATAATTATAGACATGAAAGTAACAAAGTTACCCGTGAATATTAAGAGGTGTATGTACTCCCTATTATTGGTAATATTGTCTAATACAGGTGAAGGGAATATATATGTGATGTGAATGCTTATTGATGGAATTGATAGACATGAAAGTAATAAGCTTGAAGTACTCGTGAATATTACAAGGTCTAGGTACCCCGTATTATTAGTAGTAATGTTGTTTAATACAAGGAAAGGGAGAATAAATGAGCATTAATATGATTAACACGTATTACAATAATGTCTAGTAAATAAAACAGCAAGCAGGAACGGCATCTCTGTACGCAATTTTGTGCTGAAACGGCATCCCAGGACGTAAAGCTCATGGTGGTACGTGAATGTAGCATCTAGTTTTTATTCAAGCTAGGTGATGCTCTTATTCTGGTTTGACAAATGAATCGAAGCATGGCTTCCTTTGAGTTATTGCTAACACGCATCTGGACGCCTATTTGTTCGTTTTTGTCTTTCTTGGGAATGGAATATGTAGCGTTTTCAGCACGCATTAGGACGCTTTTGTACCTGTACCAGTACCATTTGTACCTTAATGAATATAATATTGGACCTATCACTTTCTCAATTGTGAATGCTGGGCTGCCTGTATAAGTCAAAGGAGTTTTATGTATGATCGTTTTGGATTTATACGAGGAAAATACTGAAGTGTGCTTTATAGTATATAATTAGTCATACACTAAAGCATTATGAGCATAAATAGCTATTGTGGAAGAACTAAGGATATTGTGGTGATCGGAGGAGTTTAGATAAACTTACATGAAAGAGTTGAGCATTTTTATAAATTAAATAAATATGACATATAATGTAATCTGCAGAGGAATCGAAGTTAGAAACTTGTGATGAGAAATCCCTTGAAGTGAAAGAAGTAGGAGATAATATTTTGAGGACTGTACCTACGAGCATGTAGTATATGCCCGGCACAGAATGAAGTGTTGTTACTTTTATTGAGTTACATTTTGTCATTATGTAAGAATAATGTAAGAAGTTGTTTGAATATGACGGGAAATTTGAATATAGGGAAAACATACTTTCGGTTGGAAGTACACTTTTCGTACTCATAAAGTTCAGAAAGAATGCTAAAAGAGTTGAATATGGACGTAGGAAATATGAAATTTAGGATGTAGATGGCAAACAATGAACGGTGACAGACCTGTATTAAGCGATTTAGCCCACTTTAAAGGCTTTTTATGTGCTGAAAGAAGCAGAACACGTGCTGAATGTGTTATAAAATGTTGTTTTGGACACACAAAACAATGCTATATGCTAACTAGCTTCGAACTGGATAGCGACAGAGAAGAGGAAACGTGTAATTAACGTAATGTTGAACCCTTATTGATTATTTGCTTGGTGTGACTAATACTAAGAATGCTTTTAAAACACTTTCGTGCTCAGGTTACGTGAGAACGTATTGAAAAGTAATTTGATTTATATATTTATGGATTAAATGTTAAAAATTAAGATCAATGCTTGTTTCAACACCTTGGACATTTGAAGTGATTGGACCACGAAAGAAAATACTATATGTTCACTGGATATCATCATAAAATGGGAAACATGTAATTAGCGTAATGTTGAACTTTATTTGACATTAATTGATAGAATTAATATGACTTGTGGGAAATTATGTGTGAATACGTTAGACATATTTTAGTGAACGACACATAGGCGTTTTTGATTAGGAATTTTGAATATAAAATATATAAAGCATTACTATTACATTTGAATTGAACCAGTTTAATCGTTTGTTGTAATATGAAACAAGTCACTGATGTAATAATAGTAACTATGGAAATCAAGTGTTGACATTTCAGCGTAAATAAATAAATATTACATTTTATGCTTTTGACATGTATGATCAGTATAAAACAGCACCTAAAGACAGGACGTGTATTTATGTGAACTTAAGTGATTAATTAAGACATTTGTTTAGTATAGTGCACTGAGTTGATTTAGTATGAAGGCACAATAATTGAATAAATAATTAGTGGCTGAAACATTGTTTTTTCTCGGTTTGATTTTAGCAGATACAGTGCTATTGCAAAATAGTTGTGGAAGCAACATTGAGAAATGGAACAAATGCTATGACAAAATAATTTGTGAATGATTTGACGTGCGCAGAACTGTATAAAATGAATACTACACTGTGCATAATATTATGTAGGACATATGACTGTATCTTAGATTCCGAAAGCCTTCAGTTGTAGTCAAGAAGCTTACTAGTTTAAGTTGCTGAAGACATTAGGTGGAGAATAAGTTTAAGTATGAAAAGATTATAGGTGATAACACGGATGAACAGTATAGAAACTGTAATGTGTATATATTGCTATATATAGTTCAATGGACTAGTTACTTGGCGTATGTAAAATAATTGAACTGTATTGTGCCCTATTAGACATAGGAAACGTTGGTAAAGAGATAACTATGTATCTGTGGGTTGAAGATAGCTGCTCGTCTGACACATTGTTGAATGCTATCAATGAAGTGGAAAGGGTGGTATTAACGTTAATGGATATTGAACAACGCCCGAGCAGGGCATTAATATTACAAAGAGGTATTGATAGTGCGCAAAACGAATATAATGCAGTTCTCCTAGAGAACACTATAGAGGACATTGTGTATACAATGAAAACAGAGGACACGTTGTTACTGGATGTGGAAAGTTTTGCTGCAAGTAAAGATGGTATTTGTGAGGGTAATGATTTATTTGTTGAAAAAATAATCAGCTGTCCTAAAATGAAGACGGAGAGTGAAGTGTTAAACAGCATAAGTTGCACAAGTGAAAAAAAAAGTGTGAAGAAGACGGTTTTTTGACTGTGAAAGAATTCCTATTGAGCAATTATGCATTTGGGAAGCTATAGAAAACGCAATGTATGTGCTGTTTCCATTAATGTCTAGCGCTTGTTATGAAGATGAAGGAAATCAATTGGATCATGCCTGTATGGGTTTTGGATTTAATGAAACAGAACGCGAGAAACTGCTTAATGATCGAATGTGGTGTACTGTAGATGAGCCTTTTAAGACTTTATATAAAGCGTATAAAATGAAACATAATAATTGCAAAGAATACAGAATTGTTTTATTTGAAGTGGGCCTAAGAAATGTACTGGATAGTATACCGAGTGAGCGTATACAAGACAGTGTTATTTGTTAAAGATATTTTTGCTGAACGAAATGAGTTGCTTTAGTGTGAAGAGAGAGAGACAGATGTGAGGGGAAATTTAAGATGGTTGATATGGTGGATAAAACATAAGTTTGTGGTTTGCATAATAACACGCACGCGCATTAGAACAAAAGACTATACACATGTGTACAGAAATATAGATAGAACTTATGCGCCTTGTAGGTATTCGATACTTGGTTTTGAAAGAAGATGGCGACAATGAGTAGCACAGTACATGAGCATGAAATAGATTTTATACTGTTGGACAGTGAAGATAAACAGAGCGGTGACAAAATGTTGTGGGGCAAGCAGGAAAAATAAAAAAATGATATGAAAATTGTACTTAAAGTGGGCAAGGAGGAGAAAGAGATGTCATGTGCCTCTTATTTTAAGGTTGTAGATATATGGTATTTTTGGGAATGTTTGAAATAATATAGGGTAAATCACTACTTAATTTGTGAAGATTGTTTTGATGGAAATCCGCTGTGTGCAGCTCGCATGTGCCGTCAAAGAGGAGACTATTTAAAAGACCAAACAAAACGTGTGCTATTTAACCCACCGACAATGCAAGCTTTGTATGAGCTGTATAAAAAAACACATTTTAACACCAGCGAGAGCTACTTTTTGTTTTACATAAATATGAAACATGCTTGGTTAGAAATTCTACAACTGCCTGAAGTCAAGTTCCGTCATCATGACCTAAACGCGAATAGAGCTTCACCTTCCCTTTCCCCAAAGATTAAACCCTGGCAATCGTTGAATATTTGGTGGATGCCCTACACGAAAAGTTATTCTTCTAACGAGTGTGCTATAAATTAGGCGCGAGCATTGTGTGAAGACGTTTTCAACAGTTAAGTTATAAGAAATACTTGTAGAAAGCACACGAGAAACCATAGTGTGATCACGTTAGAGAAGAGCTGAGAAGAAACGGGAAAATTGAAATGCTGAATGTAGTAAATATGATTAACGATTGAGTCTACAATACATAGAAGCACATGTGAATGCCGTATGTGAATCACAGTTTTTCCAACTCAGTGAACAGAATGTGTGAAAATTAGGTTAGAAGAAAGTGTCTAAAGTTGAATTCACACGATCGTTATTTCATCATCAAGCTGCACTCTGTGATCTACAATCAACTTTCCGTACCGATCTACAAGCCTATGTTGCAGTATGCTTGGCATAAGGCCGGGTACGACATCGGTACTGTCATATTGTCATTTGACATAGGATTGTTACCGTGCAGAGGTGATGCTGAATGTGAGTCCGTAACGATGGTCAAATGTTCATACTGTACACTGACTCTGTGCTTTGACCACTTCCTTGCCAACTCCACATCTTCACTTTGAGAATTAACTGGTTCGTGCACACTTTCCGGTCAGCTTTTGGTCCTGATAATAATGATTTTGTTGTCTCGGTACTGTTACTCTTCATGTCCGTACACAACGATGGCACCTGCCGCCAGACGCAGCGTATTACATGGCAATGTGTAACACCACTCTTTCGTTCTGTGCTTGCCGATTCACTCACGCATATCTTGTCTGATTGTAGGTATTGGCTTTTGCTTCTAAAGTACGTTTATTACCTTTTTTTATCCTTTATGCAGTTAGCAACACTGTTTTATAACATGACGAAACCTCATTCCCGAATACTGGATCGGGTTCTTTATGTATTCCACTACTTCGAATTCTTTTGACACTTTCTTCCTTCCCATTTCCACATATTCTTTTCACTGGGTTGACAACACTGTGCTTCACATACGGCATTCACATGTGCTTCTACATATTGTAGACTCAATCGTTACTCATATTTACTACATTCAGCATTTCAATTTTCCCGTTTCTTCTCAGCTCTTCTCTAGCACATTGGCCTAAAATGAATGAGCTGGCGCCGTTATTGCTTGACTGCTTGATTTTGCATGGAAACGACTATCACCACTGGATTCAGCGACCTGTAATTAGTTCCTGTAGAAACTTTCATCCGGTTTCTCCTGTCCGAGTTCGCGGGTATCCCATGTTAGTACAAATTCCAACTTGAAGATTTCTAGGCTATCTTCATCCAGAATTACAGTGCTTCAAAGTTGGCATGTTTTGTTCTCAAATGTTGTCACAACCTAACCTACACGTTACAGAGACACACTGATTTCAATTTTTAAGTGATGATTTATGAATGGTAAAAGTCAAGATTAGATGCTTCTTATTTAAAATTTATTGGAGTCTCCAAATCTTTTAACATAATTCTGGTAGACCCAATAGATTGTGAGATATGGCTTTATGATAACGAAAAAGCAATATTTGAAATGGTGTTCACCTTGCAACATAATGCCGTGAATATCACAAAATAAACACCAGATACAGATATGAGACTTGCACCATTGAAAAAGATAGAAAAGTCCTATAGAGTGGTGTAATAAAAACAATGAGTTCTCAGTATGAAGTTTACCTGCAAAGCATTTTTATACCTCATTATATATAGTGGTGTGAACATCACAAAATATTAACATGAGTATCTCACGAGGAACACTAGATACAGATATGAGACTTACATTATTAGAAAGACCAGAAAATTTACTATAGAATGGTGTAATAGAAATAGGGGGTTCTTGGTTGTAAAATCTGCAAAGCACTTTTTTCTTTTTATATAGTTATTTATATATAATGACGTTGACTTTGTAATATAATACCCTGAATATTTCAGAAGGAACACCAGATGAAGATATGGGACTTCTTACTTCGTAAGGAAGTCGTTCCACAAAGTGAAATTCGCCACCATATAGGAAGTTGGGCAGGCTTCAACCAGTTTCAGCTGTCCAGAAAAATTACTTGTCATCGTCTGCTATTTAAGGAGCTATGATACCCCGACGATGAAGATAATTCGATCTAATATCTCCATAATTATCTCAGTGTTGTGAAGATTGTGTTAAGTAGAGAAACTTTATGGAGTAGGGGTTTTCCAGAGGAGCGATAAATTTATACCTGTATCCGTTTTTTATCCTCTGACACGCATCACTCTTTCGGCAAGAACACTGAGCAGTTGCTTTATAGTTGAAGAACTGTTCGATAGTATAATAGCAATGAAAGTAGAACTTTATCAAAACAGTTAGTAGCATCAGGAACGTTTAACAGATATATAGTAATCTTCAGAATTTGCTGCACAAAAGACATTTTTTGTAAGGAAATTTTCCGAACAACCATTAGGGTATATCACTACCGTTGCCGTCATGTGTTCCATCGCACGAGCTTAGATAAATATTTTCGTGTGCGACCGTCGTAGTAAAGATACATATTAAAAGTCAACGTTATTTATTGACTGAATAATTGGCGTGGTGTAAGTAAAAGTATTAAACGTTTATTAATTGCAACTGTTACATACCAAAGAAGAAATTAATTTTTCACTTATTTTCCATTGAAAAAGATAAAGACTTACCTTCTGTAATAAGTGATATAAGCAATAAAACCGTTACATATAGAAAAGGAAATACGTGTATGGAAGGTGCGATAAATTGCTATGGGCAAATAAAAGTAGGTCACGCAAATTTGACTAGCGAAGAATTAAGTTTCTGAGCTATTAATTCAAATTATCCCTTTAGTGCAAGCGCAGAACTTTTTTGGGTTATTTCTTCAGTGCAAGCACAAAACTTAATTTCGGAATACGGTAAAGTTCTAAGAGAATTATATTCAGTACTTTCACTCATTTATACATCATATCCCAGAAGTTAGGAAGTCCAGTAGACTTTCCTGAAGTTGTGTGAAAATAAAACGT
>JAGDQP010062649.1:0-11845 GCA_022664845.1 Lepisma saccharinum
ACTAAATTTCCTTTGTCCTAAGAAGGTGGAAAGATCAGCCCACAAGTTTGAATTGAAGACCTAAATTGAAAAACCACCCAAGTCTTTTTTTTTTTTGTATTTGTATTTGCAGTTTCTAGTCGTCGGCATCTATGTTCCAAGGACTAAACACTTGCATAATATTACATCCTAAGTCTAACTCAAAACCTGTCTTTAATACAAATTAATGTCAGCTGAATAGAATAACATCCCAAGTACTTGCACTAACTAAACCTGGTGATAACCCGACGAGAGAACTGTACAATGTAAAACACCAGAAAATGTTTGATTCTTTTTGTATTCTCTGTTGCTAATCTGTTTCAAAGCAGCAGCACTATTATTAATTGAATGAATCACTGGATTATCAATTTGAATCGGAACTTTAGACGTGCATCAAATGAACCATGTAACGTTAGATAATAATAGAGTCAAGTGAAAAGAAAGGATGGTTGAAAGAAAAATACCTTGTTTTAAACATAAAAGGTGTCACGAGCCACCGAGAACTATTGTATTAGTTAAAAGTTTAGACTTTAGCTTCTATAAAAAGGTTAACTAATTGCTGCAAACAAACTGTGTGCTTACCTTGTTAAACGTTTTGAAATTGGAGATGCTTCGGAGATAACCTGCAGACTGTGTAATACATTCTAATTCAAACGAAAATTTATAAAATATTCTGCCACTCTGTAACATATTAAAAAGCTCTTCCTTTGTTCCCTCTAGACATATTTGCATCCGGCGGGAGTAATTTAAGCAAAGTGATGTACGAAGACAAGATTGTTTACTTTTATTATTGAGAAAGTGTATTCTAAATCATGAGAAAAATGTCGCTGAACAAGAGTTTCAAAAAATCTTTGGATACAAAATCCTTATGCATGTGATAAAAGGGCGTATTTCAGGTATGTGAATTTTGAATGACTGGTTAAAATTTCCTGTACTTATTAATTTAATATTCAGTTCAATTTCAAGCCAATGAATGTTTGGAATTTGAGATTCGTATCCTAGACAGATCATATAAATAAAAACAAACTATAACAATGGGATTTATCTCAAAGCTCTATACATTTTGGAATGCTCAGGATTTTCTAGACGGACAATATAGTGGAAAACTGATGGACTGAATGTTCATTCCGCGTAATACTAATATCATACATCTCTGAAAGCCCACAAAATAACAGAGTTTGATCATGCTAACAATTAGCAACAATGTTAAATGTCTTTCAAGTAATATCTACTCCTAGTTAGTCAGAAGTGAGGCCCATTGAGTTGAAGGAGGTTGGCTTACGAATTATGAAATGCCAGTTAAACTACTAACAAATCCTAGTATATTAGTAACAAACAAATCCTTCGATAAGTGTTCATCTGTGTTGTCATATGTGTTTATCATTGATTTTAGAAGAAAGCGATATCTTTCACTTTAAAACTATTTTATTGAAAGGATGAATATGTGTGTGTGTTGAAGAAAATTTAAAATTCGAACAAACAAAAGAATGCTGTAAATAAAATGATGGTCCCACAGCATTCAGGAATTATTTATTTACCAGTGCATGTATAAATAATTCTTATATAATAAAATGATTACCCTGCATGTCCATACATTTCACTGATATTATTGAATGCTACAAGTAAACCAAAGCCTCACTCTCTGAGAGAACATATATTCACTGAGGGTTCTCTTTTTATTCCTATATTCTATTGCACACTAAAATTTGTAAACTGTTCCAGCAAGCTATTGAAAAAGTCGTGTTTTAAATACGACATTATCAGCAATATTTGCATCTATACGTGATAAGCAATATGACAAAATTCACGTTCTATCGTTTATGACTGGTTTAGAGACACATCTTTCATACGATAATGCGGCTTCCTATCCTGATAAACAAAAGCAACGAATTTACATTAAGTGCCGTACTGTACTAAACCAATTCTTCGATTTCTCTTCCAAAACGTATTAAATCGAGGAAGTATTCAAATTATATACTATGGCCAGTATATGATAAGCTTTCGCAATTATCGAGACACATTGTTGAACTAGTGACCAAAATTTGTAGATGGATACCACAAGACAATAAATAAATAATCAATGTTGTATTTTTGTTGTTGAAGATTGTTAATTCCGCTCAGAACTCCGGCCAAATACTAGTTACCAATTAATAAAACATATAAGATTATATATTTTTTTACATTATGATGCAATAAATAAAACATTGTGATATGAATCTGGTTTCTGCTAATAACGTTCAAAGGTAAATGCACTAAAGCTCCATCCAGAAATCCTTTTATGAAAAATCACAATTTTAAAGTAAGGGGAAAATTCTTAATAAATGCTAGATGGTACCAGCTGGTGCCAGATATAAAGAAAGATATCTGTTTGTAGAAACGATTATATTCATAAAATATCCTATCTTTATAAAATATGCAAATGTTGGTCGTAAGTACGTACGTGAGACAGTTATTGGTGACATCCGTACCGTGATAAATTGCATGATAAATATGTTAAAACACGCTGATACAAACATTAAGATGAAATTATAAAAGCTTTAGTGTGTTTGTATTGTTTTGAGACAAAATACAGTTAGCTAAAAGTTATAAATTATTGAACTGATATCAAACTGTAAATTCAGAAGTTCGAACAAATTGAAATGTACTTAATTAATTCTTTGAGTAAATTAATAAGAGGTTCTTATGTTATTTGTTTTTCCTAGAAGCATTAGTAGTGGCTGAAACGTTATTTGTTTTTCCTAGAAGCATTAGTAGTGGCTGAAAGAAGGGAACCAAGCCACAATTGTTCTGTGGGTAGGAAATAAAACTCGAGCGACCAACAGCGTGCAAAAGTAAAAGTAACTAGAATTATTGCTGTTTCGCAGCTGCTAACTTGGAAATGTCAGCATCAAACGAAGACACATTTAAGCGAACATCTGCCTCAGCATCAAGTTTATTCTGGTGCTTATTCTTCAGAAAAGAAAGAGCAGAAAACCTTCATTCAAAAATAGTCCATCAGCTCAGAGTAAATTTGTTTATTGTCCTTACCTGAACAAAACCCAACTTTGCAGAGAGTTAAAGTGGGACCTGTGGAGGTCGAAACAGGCTGCTGCCAATCCTAGTAGGGTAGCTTTTCCAAGATGGCGGTCAAAACAAAACAAAAAAAATGACTGCTGCACATCGACATAACTTCTCAATTAACATGATTTTCACACATTTAGAACAATCCTACAGAAGCGTTTACTCTCTTCAAACTTGTAGGTCCATTGATAGACATACTACATAATTTTTTACCATTTAATTCCGCTAAGCCTGTTTGTCCGTCCGTTTTGTTCATGTCCAGAAATTAAAACTCTGAACCAAAGCTTGTAGAGAGATGCTTGAGGTGTTGCTGGAAACGTATTGCCTAGACAAACTGGGAGCCGCCATTATGCCTTGATTAGTGTAGTGGCTCAGTGCTGCCAACCCATTTTCAATAAAAACAATTGTTCAAAATGATTGCATTCCGTTATACCTATCTACACCAAACTCAGCACAAACATTATTTAAATCAACAGGGTAATAACGTGAGTTTCTTCGTCCCCCTTAAACTACTTACTTGCCTGTGTTTCCTGCCTATTTTCTGCAAAGTTCTTTTTTATATATATACATTGTTACTCTTACGTTAAACGTTGCAGCACCAAATGTAGTATTACTATTACTCGACATAATAAAACATACCGTGTCCCCATTTCGAAGCATCTAAAAACTTATTTTTATATTAATTGTCAGTGTCAGAAACAGGGAAGCTGTTAAAAATGAATTTGGAAAATGTTATGTACTAAGAGTAGCTGTAGACTTGTAATTGTGAGAAGTTATAAATACGAGAAATATCCATAAATGTTAATAGGAATATCCGAATACCAGTGTTAAGTAGCTGGTCACTTTTAAATATTCATAAGATTTATTAACATAAAAACTGGTGTACCCTTAAGTTATACCATAAGATTCTGTATCTAAAGGAAAACTATTCAACAGAATTACAACATACACAATCTAGTGCATTACTAGCTTATTAATCCAGTAATATCCAGTATTATCCAGTAATAAGCATTACTAGCTTATTAAAATCTTAAGGAAAATAAACATCAGAAGATCGTTTTTAATTCATTTTTGAGAACAGTTTCAGGCACACGCATCTAAATTAATGGAAAAGTAAATATTTCTTGTATCTATGAAACTCAAGGACAGCCGATAGTGTTTCATTGTGAGCAGGTGTACATTACCACGTATAATTCTACCTAGACCTGCTTTGAAGAGATTATCTCTAGAATGGAAGCAGAGAGAAAATGCTGCAGGGATAGAATAACAGAGTGAAAAGTATTACTAAAAATGACGATTTCACTTTAATTGCGGAGAAACATAGTATCATGCTATAACTAATAAAAAGAAAATCCAATATCATAAATATAAAATATTTATCGATAAAAACAAAGGAGTTCTCAAATATAATTGCTAAGATAGATCAAGAAATAGATCAAGGTAAAAAAACTAGTGGGAGGAAGAAAGTAGTGAATTAAATGAAATCAAGGAAGAGAAAGTTCTGCTGAAAGCAACGGAAGAAGAAATGGAAGAATTTGAGTCAGGAGAAATACGGATGTACTGACATCTATATTAAACGAAGTAAAGGGAGTTTTAAAAATCGCAAGTCTAAGCTAGAATTTAATCTTGTGGAGCGGGACGACTCTTCTGCCTGGAACAAGATTTTATTATTGACGAATCCATTTTAACAAACTTGAAGATATTTAGTAATATTCTAAACGTGAAGAAGGTGAAGGAACAGATACAGAAGAAGAATGACTTAGTGTATAAACGTGTAAAGATAACTTTGTGGATGAAAGATCAAGTTTTAATTAAGAAGAGGAGATGGTTCAAAGGACAATGTTTTGAACCATATCTGTTCATTCAAAGAATTAGATTAAAGTATTTCTCAAACAATAGCACGATTTGATATAGACGTATATACATAAGTTGAAGAACAATTGCTGCTTTTTTTTTTTTTTACATATAGAAGATTAATCGTGACAAAAACGTAAAATGTTTTTAAGTGTATAAATAATTCTCAATTGCCCATAGGTTTCCACAGCTTGTTAGAACATAAGTTGTCAATTAATTAGGATTGAATATTATTAAATGCAAGTTTGGAAATAAGGTACAGTTGCTACGGTAAACGAAGTTTAACTTCTGATTTGGAAACAGATACGAAGACGAGATGTTTGCTAAATAATGAATTTAAATAATCAACTGTTAAACAGTCCTTTTTCAGTTTGGATACTCGAGTTCGAGTTCGAGTTGTATCCTGACTAATTTTGGAGATGAAGTTTCAGACAAATGTATTGATTGGAGCCTTCTATATGTATTGATTGGAGTAACATGATGCTTTTGTGAATGGGAAATTTGATAGGACGCAACTGTCGCAGCCCTATATATGTATGATGAAAAGTAGAGAGAGAGAGAGTGTGTAAAAGGAGAGGAGGGGGAGTCACATTATTCAAGTAACAAGTCTTCGTATAATTCGTATGATGTTATTCCAAATGTCTTGAGTTGAGTTAATGTAGAGGTTGTGGCATGCGATAAATTTGTCTTTGCGGTATGGCTGTTCCAATGTCATGTAGCGAAGCATGATGAGATGCTCTTATTCGATTCCAGAATGACTGATATATTTGATTGATGAATTCTTCTAAGTATTGAAGTGAGAGATCTTCATGGAGCTGCGTGATACGTGTCTCTAGGGTGACCAGAGATGATTCGAGCTGCTCTATTCTGAACTCGTTGGAGCAAGAGTAGATAGGATGGTGCAGCATGTTTCCAGGCTGGAGCGGCATAGGTTATGAAAGATCTAATTGTCATGTAATAAATGTGCAGACGGGTTTCAATTGAGAACACTTGACTGCGTAGGATCGGGTAAAGTTGAAGGATTCTGTTTGTTGCTGTTTTGGCTACTGTTTGTAGATGTTGTTTGAAGGTGAGTTTGGAGTCAAGGTCCACACCTAAATATCTAGCATTTGAAGAGAATTGAAGAGGTTCATCAAATAGGATGAACTCACGCCTATTTACAGGTCTTCGGCGAGTGAAGTGAACAACTGTTGTTTTTTCCGGGTTTAATTTAATTCTCCATTGAGATGTCCATTTTTCTAAAAGTTGTAAATGTAATTGAGTATATAGCTGAGCATAGATGATAAATTTATCAGTAGAAGAAATAGCAGTGTCATCCGCAAATGTTGCTAATTTAGTGGTGGCTGAGGTAGGGATATCGGCTGTGTAAAGATTAAATAGAAGAGGTCCAAGTACTGATCCTCGCGGTACTCCAGAAGATATGTCTCGGTGGGTTGTAGAGGCTCCATTGTAGTTAACAAAGAATTTTCGGTTTGTGAGATACGTTTGAACTAATCTGATCACGTAATGTGGAATTTTTTGTTTAATCATTTTGAAGATGAGGCCATCGTGCCAAACTTTGTCAAAAGCTTTTGAGGTGTCCAGTAATATACCAAAGACATGATTCTTGGCATTGAACTGCAAAGTGACATATTCAATAATTCTTACTAGTTGCGAAACTGTATCAAATTCTTTGCGAAAGCGAAATTGATGAGCTGGAAATAGATTATGTGCTTCTGTATGCTGAAGTAAACGGCAATGGATAAGTCTCTCAAAAACTTTGCTTAATGTTGATAGTAAGCTAATGGGCCGGTGATTAACAGGAAATTTGTGATCTTCGCCAGCTTTCGGTATCATTATTACCTTTGCAATTTTCCAAGTATCAGGAAAATGACTATTTAAAAACAGAGCATTGAAGAGACGAGTGAGTTGAACAAGCAATTTGCGTGGAGCATCTTTCGATATCGCGAATGTGATCAGTCTTTTACCACTGTTGTTGCTCTTTTATAGAATTGGTTATAGTAGGTCTAAAACTTTCTATCCTGCCTACCTTTGAGTTGAAATCTCCCCCCCCCCCAACCCAATATTTGGGTAATTGGTCAAACAACCTGTCTAGCTCATCGTAAAATGTATCATTGTAACTATCGTCCCCTTGCTCGTTCGGAGCATGGATATTTGTTAATACCGTGTTGCAACATCGAGTGCGTATCGTAATGTAGGATATTCTGTCGTTTACAAACTCACTTTCTACACTGCTGAAACTATACTGTTCTTAATGAGGAATCCTGTTCCAAAAATGTTCCAAACTCTTGTGACTGAGTTCCCTGAATGCTACATGACCCTTCCATCTGACTTCTTATATCGCTAGTATTTCCAGCCCATACTTCTCAGTCTCGCATACTATCGTCTGAAGACCACATGTTTGTTATAAATTTGGTACTTTCCACGTTCCTATCTTAATCATGTACTTGGAACCCACTTAAACAGTCACCGCCCAGAAATCCGAATGAGGGACTAGCTTACCTCTGGAATATTTTACCCCACGAGAACCAATAGAACTATTTCTTGGCATGGTTTACCGGTGTAGAGTTTTCAGCTTTACGACCTCGCGGTCATCTGTCCATCTTTCAGCCTTTGTCAGATTCCTGTACTAACTGCAAGGCTGCAGTACTGGTTTTGATCCGCCTTGTCCTGTCACCATTCCCCTATCCGCTACCTGCGGTGGTGCCTGATCGGAGACTACCAACGCCAACACGGTTGAATATACATAAAATATTTTTTTAATATAACGTTTTTATTTCCATCATTAGATTTAAATCGTATATTCATTTTTTCCCTCTTCTATCGCGTTACAAATTTGTGTGTAAAAGATTGAATAATGGACATCAAGCGAGATGATAAACAGGCAGGTTTCCACATCACACACTGCTTCGCCGAGCAGATTCCCATAAATAATCGTGGTGCAGTGAGTGTGCAAGGATGAAGCATTGATTTCCTTAAAACAACCTCCTAGATGACGAAATACGAGGAGATTCACACACGTACAACGTTTACTGTGAGTGGTGCTTCAGCCTGCTGGAAACTATTGTCAAGGATGGTGTTTTCCTTTATCCTGCGCAGAATCTTATTTCCTGCTTTTCCTTTCTTCCTCTTCTATCTGTATCGTCGTAGGTATTCGGAGTAAAATTTCACAGCTGCCCAAGAAAGTCATTGGCGCCAATAGAGCACTGATTTTCTTGTATAGCTTACAAGGTGGCTCTGGAGATGTTTTATGTTTTAAACCTGTTTCGCTTTCATCTCATGCTTTCTTGCGCGATAACTCAAACGTTAGTAGGTATATTTACGTTACGGAAGAAAAATTGAATCCTTTTGAAACAGAATATTACTACGTTAAGAAAGAGTTTAAGAAAATATGTAGCTCACTGTCAATCTACTGCCTCTTATTGTATTATAAATTATTCTAAAACTTTATTTTCATGCTTTGTTAAATTATTCAATTACATTTTAGCTCAGTTTGAATGCAAAACGAATTATAAGCAGTGAGTTATTCATCAATTGCACGGGACATTCAGACAAAATGTTTGGCTATAAATCCGTAAAAATGAATTTAAACTCTGCTTCTGATGTGTGGAATGCAAGATTCATGGCCATAGAATAAATATATGTAAGTGAATAATATCTAAAAAATATTTCAAACATGTGTGACTAGTAAATGTGACAATTCAGCTGTCCCATGCAACACACTTTTTAATAACTGGTACAAATACAATTAATATTGTTAAATTTAATCACCGAGATATGTCCATAACTCTGGCATACCACACATCAAAAGCAGACTTTAAATTCATGTTTACGTCTTTATAGCCAAAAATGTTGTCTGAATGTTCCGTGAAATACGCCGAGAATAGCCCAAATTAATAAAATCTTCATATGATTCATTTTGATAGTTTTCATTTTATACATAATTATTCCGTGTTAAGTGCTGGTTAGGTCAGCCAAAAATGTAAAATGTACAGGAGATACGTAACATTTCTAAGACGTAGAAATGCGGAAAAGCGAAGTATAACAGTCAGTTCCGAGTCATAAGTCTCAAGTCATGAAATTGTTAAATGAGTCAAAGAACGAAAAGTACGTTGGATAATTTGGCTTTTTCTTCGATGCGGGAAAGCATATGGATTGTAAACGTCATAATCAAATCTGACTTGAACTCAACAGTTATTAGTCGTTATCGCTTGTAATCTATCCTTGATGTTCTTTACCTAATTTGTGTCATTCATAACTTGGAATTACGGCATTAGTGTTCCTTCGGATCTGGCCATGTCTGTATTTGATGACCAATGCGAGCGTGAATTTAATGAAATGAGCCCTTCAGTTGCCTATCGGGCCATGTCCATTCTTGTTGGAAAGAGGGTTTATCTATTTAAATGGATCTGAAAGTGACAATCTTTCAGTTGACAAACGGGTTTAGACCTCGTTCAACCTACTGAAGGTTCAATCTCACCATCTGTTTTGGCAACTCGTGAATGTGATGGATTAAACCACAGATATGAGATCAGAAAGTCCGTCCCTGTAAAATTTGTTGAAATGGACTTGACCCGATCAGATAACAAGGTTTCTCATGTCAATTTTTGGATCACTGGCTGTTACTAAGGGTTAATAGAAGTGTCCAGGTAAACGATTTGCAAAGGAATGGGCGGTAGAAAACGTATTTTCGGCGAAATAGTGGTTGACCTAAACCGTGCCTTATCTTTTATCCCCAGGTCTATTATATACGAGTGCCTAGATCAGTGGTTTCCAACTGTTCGCGAGATTTGCTAAGTGTACCTCTATATTTATAACACTGTGTTTTTTTCTGGTAAAGGTAACTCCACTTAACATGTATTTTCAAAAGGAAATAAGAAAAATATTCATGAACTTTGATATATTTTTTTTCGGGAAAATTATTGGTTTGTTTACGCCTTCCACTTATAGAATTAATAAAATCTTAAGTACTAGTGTAAAATAAATTCCCATTTATGGAAAGAAATATTAGTAACAAAGTCTCCTTCACTGTTGGCAACTAGAACGTTAGTGTGCCGCGAAAACGCACTACAAATGATAGTGTGCAGCGAACGAATAAAGATTGAGAATCACCTGCTTAGATGTTCAATTTGAATGGAGCATAAATTAATGTTAATAATAAACACCTACGTTATATATATAAATAAAATAATAGTTACATCAATAAAATTCGAACTAAAGGTCTGGTACATCTATGCTAAATAGATTATTTTCTTGTTAGTAGAATGGAACTATATACAATCGTAGACCATAAGTCGGACATAAATTTTATGATCTACTTACCTTCTTTAATGCTGCTTTATTTTACTTTACCATACGTTATGTTATCTACAAATATTTCTTTTTGCTTACCCTTCTCAATCATATCATGTAATTTGCGCAAACTATTAGCATGTCAAACATTTCTTTACTCAACTTTACTATCATATCTCTCAATGATATTTCCAATCCCATAACTTGGTTTCTATAACTTTTAATTTTTTCTTATTTTTTTTTCATTCGCAAGTTATATCCGAGGTTTTTAATTCGTTTTAAAGTCATCCTATATGCAGCATATAGATTTCTTCACTTTTGTTTAATGTAGAATGTTTTTATTCTTTTTAAGACAATTTCTCTACATAATTTTACTTCCCCTAATTGGGTTCTTAGTTTCTTCATTTCATCTTTATCGCAACTTCCTCTGCATTATGGTTGCTGGATGGTTTTATTTCTTCATTTCTGTGTGACGGGTCATAATTATGTCGTTTGCAACTAAAGGTGCAGTTGCTTAGTAGTATCTTTGTAAATTAGTTTCCATTCGATGATACTTAAAATATTATTATTCAAACTATTATAACACATTTCGTAATTGTCTATAATCATAGCTTTTAATCTAACCTAATCTTCTGTGATGTTAAACGAGTTAAAGCAACTTACATTTTTTTATATTGATTGTTAATTTGTAAGTAATAATTAACCAAATACACAAGAAAATGTAGGATATGAAAAAGTAAACATATCAGTGACATCTTTTGTCCTTGTACTAATTTTATTGTAATGTAATCAAATTCAAATATTGTGCTAAAGAATTAGGCTATACTATAGCTAAGTTCGGATTACCCTAAGTGACTTCCCACATGTACAGAATTTTGCAACAAAGAAAGTGATTTTAAAATTACAAAATTTTGCAAGTTATTATATTAAATTCTAACCCGAATAAATTGTCGAACACACGTCGTATCTCTCCGTCATTACCGAATTTTCGTTGCTTTGAGAAATGTTCAAGACGGCTGAAGAGGTATTTATCAGTGGGAGATATGTCTGAGAAATACCGTGAGTAACGAAGGGATTCACACTGTAATTCAATCAGAATCAGTACAGTCGACGCATTGTGCAATATTAGAATAGCATATCTATTGATGGCTGCTGGAGCTTGTGAAAAGTTACCAATGCATTTTATGTAGCTCAGCGCTGTAACTCTCAGTATATAGTAAGTAACACATGGCGATTTACTCTTAGAATAGATCACCACATAAACAGCAACACTTTGCTAAAGGTAAAAAAAAAATCCCATCGCCTGTATGGCTGCTTCTTACATGTAAGGTATAATCATAATACAAATTAAAATATTTATCTATTGATCGACCGTAGCTCAGTGGTAAGAGTATTGGTCCAACATTCGGGAGGTCCTGAGATCGATCCCAGTGGTCGGCAATCCAGATGGGGGTCTTTCCAGTTTGATCTTGCCTGTCACACTAGGCAAGTGCCGGGGTGGTATCTTCAACTTATGCCCCGTGTGAGTCCTTCCAGCCACACTTGGCCTCAATGCTTGGGAAAGAAAAAATAGTACAAAACTTGCGCGTTCTTTTCACAGTAACTTTCAGAATTAGGTGAA